>VDFB02155858.1:0-18885 GCA_007258455.2 Sequoia sempervirens
AGTCAAAGTATCAAGATGCCTCCAAAAAGAGATAATATGGTAAGGAAGATGCAAGAGATGGAAGAGAAGATTTAAAGGGAGATGAGGAAGTTGCAAGAATTCCAAAAGAGATTTGCAGCAAGGCTGGAGAATGTTGAGATGGGACAAAAGAGAGGAATGATTGTGGGAGATGAAAGTGAATCTGAAGAGGAAGAAGATGAAGACTTTGAAGATGTAGATGAAGAGTCAGATGAGGAAGAGAAGAAGATGGTAAGGCTCCTAAAGGTAGTAAAAGGAAACAAGCATAAGGTAAAAGTTGAATTACCAATGTATGATGGCACTTTAGATGAAGAAGCATTATTAGATTGAATTTTTGCTTTAGACAACTTGTTTGAATGTGAGGATGTATCCGATGAGGAGAAAGTGAAGATAACCAAGACTAAATTGAAGGGGAATGCATTAGTTTGGTGGGATTATGAACAAGTAGAGAGGAGAAGAAGAGGTAAGTCAAAACTTTCTTCATGGGATAGGATGGTAGCTAAGTTAAAGGGTAATTTTTTTCCCAATGATTATGCTATTTAGATGTCAAAGAAACTTCAAGATTTAAAGCAAAGAGAGATGGATGTAAAAACCTATACTAATGAGTTTTACAAATTGAGTATAAGGGCAGGACATATGGTAGATGATGTTGAGAAAGTGGCCAAGTACCTTAGTGGATTGAGATTTAACATCCAAGATGAAATAAGTTTGCATAATCCAAAAACTATTGAAGAATTCCATCAAATGGAAATAAGGGCAGAAGAAAAGGTGAAAAGGAGACAAGAAAAGTCAACAAGAGGAAGGGGTGGCACTTCAAGGGGCAGAGGCACATTTTCTTCTTCTAGACAAGTCAATGAAAGTCAAGGTGATGCACATAAAGGACAAGAACCAATTGCAGATTTCAGAGGTGGATTCAAGGGATCAAGAGGAAGATTTGGTGGTAGGAATCCTAACATTTTTGCAAGAAGGTGTTATAAGTGTGGTGAGTATGGTCACCTTGCTTGGAAATGTCCTAAAAATATTGGTTCAACATCTAGTGGTGGAGAAAGGAAGAATGAAAAGAGAGCTTAGATTGTCCAAGAAGATGAATGTGAAAGTTCAAATTCAAATACTCTACATGCTACACCTGAAGTTGGAGAAAGTTTGATGGTGAGAAGAACTTTTTTTCAAGCATCCAAGGAGATGGAGATGGCTCAAAGAAGGAAATTGTTCAAGACAACTTGCAAGTGCAAAGGTAAGGTGTGTAAAATAGTGATTGATTCAGGATCAACAAATAATATAGTGTCTTCTGAAATGGTTCATAAGTTACAGTTAGAAAGGATCCCTATTAAAACACCATACAAAGCTTCATGGGTGACTGATGATCAATCTATTCTTGTTAAGGATAAAGCTCTAGTTGAATTTCAAATTGGTGAATATAGGGATAAAGTGCTTTGTGATATCTTACCAATGAGTTGTTTCCATTTACTCCTTGGAAGACCATGGAAATTTGATAGGCGCTCAATTTATGATGGGAGAGCTAACACATATCATATTTTGAAGGATGGTGTCAATTTTATATTAACCCCATTACAGGAGAGTGGAAAAGAGAAAAAAAAGGAAGCCAAGATTATTAGTTTTGGTCATAAATAAGTTGAGAAGCTTGAAGGAGATAAGCAAGAAGGAATGGAGAAATTTGCAACCACTTCAAGGTCAGGGAATGAACAGATAGTGAGTTTGCAGACTAATACAGTCATGAGAAGTAGCAAAGAAAGTGAAATGAAGGTGTCTAAGATTGAGTTAGAGAAGGAAAAGGGTGAACAAATAGAAAGTGAGTTGAAAAGGAAAGAAGGAATAGAGGTTGGGATAGTATTTTGTCCTATAGCTGCTAAGAAAGTTGCAAGGAAGTCAAGTACTAATAGTACAGTGGAGAAAAAGTCTATCAAGACAGAGTTTAGTGAGAAAAGAAATCTGAACTCCAAGTTGCATGAAAAGAGAAGGAGATTCAAGGACAAGAGAATAATTTAAAATGTGAAGATAGAGGTAGGAAAGAGGTAGATGAATACAAGGTTGGGAAAAGTGTATTTGTAGGTGTTAAAGCAAGAAGCCTAGTCATAAAAGAAGGGACAATCAAGAGGTGTTTATCAGGGCAGTCAATCCAAAAGAAGGAAAAGATAGTAGATAAGCAGTTCAGTTATAGAGATGGTGATGCACATTAGTAGTATATGCTTTAGAGGAAGGGAAAAAGAGAGAGTGAAGAGAAAGGAGATGTAAAACATAAGTTGGACCAGTCTAAAGTTCATTTCCAAGAGACTTGGAAAGCTTTTAAAGGCGGTTGCATGGTGCAGGAGCACCCATCTACTTTCAAGTGAAGTTGATCAAGTTTACTAGGTGATAGGCAGTTTTAGAGGTTTGTGGTAATTTGGTGTTTCAATAGCTTGTGCATACAGTGGAGTGTGTTACCTGCATATTTCATTTGGTTTGATTGTTTCAAGTTGAAAATTGCGCAAGTTTGAATCAATTTACTGAAAGTAGGTGGTTTTACCCTGTTTAAGGGTTTTGAAGTTTTAAACATGATATAAGCCCATTCCACGTACTGTAATCATTGTGTCTAAGTGGAATGGGCATGGGGTGTTAGAATTAGGATTATAGATTGTAGGATTTGATCTGTATGAAGTATTTTGGGGGAGAAACTATGATTGTCCTGAGAAGAATGGAGAATTAGGGTATGAAATTGATGGAAAAGAGAGTAAGTTTGATGAAATGTTGAAAGAGGGCTATGCGAAGGTTTTGTGAGTTTTTGAATGCATTTTGCAAAGTGTTAGAGGTAGTGATAATTCTATATGAGTTTGGGAACCATAAGATTGAATAAACCCTACCCTTTAATAATGGAAAATGAGGGTTTCATGTGGCAACAGTTAGATGAGAGTTTGTGAACCTAAAAATTGTTAAATTGGGCCTTTTGTTACCTTTCAACAAGGTCTGGGTGGTTTTTTTAGTCTAGTTGCAAAATATAAGAACACTTTCTTTGAAAAAGAGACCTAATTGGTTTGCTAGGTCAACGTTGTCTCGGGGTTTTGAATGAGTTGTTTAAAAGGAACCTATGATGGTTTTCAAATATGTTTTAGTTGGATTTGATGGGTGTCAGAAAATGTTAAGGGTTTGAGTGAGGGAAGGTTCTCTGAGAAGAAAAGTTGGATAAAGTGGGTCTACAGACCTAATAGACAAAAGGTAGAGTGATACTAAAAAAGTCACTTGAGAGAGTTTTGTGAATATATTGTTGTTTGATCTAACTTGAATTGTGTTGTTTTAGAAGAAAGCCACCTATCCCTACATCATCCATCCACCAAGGAACTATCATGAGGGCATGATGCATAGCAGCCAAGAGAGTTTTGTAGTTGGGGTTTTAGAAGTATAAACCAGCTCAACAGATCCCATTCAATTCATTTATGAGCACCCCTATGAACTCCATGACAAGAACATATTTATCTCTTCCAACTGCTTGTGGTAATAAAGAAGTTTCTATTCCTACCCTACCTTTGTTAGGCCGTCCCAACCTAAACCAACCCACACAAAAGTTACAATCTGGTAAAATATCTCATCCATCCCAAAATAGTGTTCTATGACTTAAATTTATATTTTATTACTAACATTCTATTTTTTTGGGAGAAGGGTTTTGGATTTTTGTATTTGTGTTAGTTTTCTTACTTCTAGGTTTTTGTTTGTATTGGGAAAGTGGGTCAGATTTGAGGTTGAGGCCTTCCTCTCCCTGTGGCACTAGCCTCAAGTTTCTTGTTCTTCTAAATTCATATGCAAGGGCAGAATGAACGGTGCCTTTTTAGATGAATAAAATGTCCCTGAGCAATGGGTTATTTTTTTGATTTAAAAAAATAAATAGATAATTCTATTAAAAACAAAATAGTTAATTCTATTAACATTTTTTGAATGGCTTTTTTGGTTTAGTCGATTGTTTAATTAACTGCTCAGTTTTGAAGTACCATAATTTTAGGGATCTTTATTATTTTTAAACTTTGGAAGGATTATAATGGTGTTATATAATTATAGATCTTCTAATTGCCAGAAAACACTCTCTCCAATTTTTTCTTGAGAAATGCAAGGACAGGTACCTCATGAACCTTTTGTAATTTTGATTTTTACCTAGTCTGCCCTGTTAGATGTTTTTAAATATCAATAGATTTGGATAAATTTTTGCCAATAAAAATAATATTAAGAATTATCAATTTTATTTATAAACGAGATGTAAAATTATTATTTGATAGTATTTTTTCTTCTGTAAATTACATATAAAAATATTATTTTAGTCTAAACTATTTAAGATTTAAATAGAATGGTATATCTTATTCAAAAACATGTAACTGTAATTCAAACCTAAAAGCATGCATTTGTTCGATCAATTCCAAGCTTCATGCAGCAGGATCAGATTATGAGCCTCTAATGTAAGTTTCATTGAAAAGTTGTTTTATGTGTCACTCCTCAGAAGACATTTTAGCCATCAGGCTAATAGAATGCATGGGTGTGGTGTGGTGTATCCTTATTTGTAATTAACATGATTCTAAAAAAAATTCTTCCAACTTGAAGAATATCAGAGACAATACTTTTCTTTGAACCAAGCTTCCTCATAATTTGTTTTAGCTCTAAACTAGCTCCACCCACAAGAACAAACCTAGAGATATGAAGCAATCTCCTTTACCTAGGAGTCGTCTAATCAAACAAATAACCAAAGAAGAATTTGAGCTACAGAAGTAGACAACCCCACATAATTATTAATTATACATTGTGAAAGTAGTGAAACTATTACTGCACTACTACATAGAGGGCATGTGAGAGAGCCTTGATACCCCACTTAATTATTAATTATACATTGTGAAAGTAGTGAAACTATTATGCCTAGAAACCTTCAGACTGTCCCCAAGAAGCTCAAATTGTTGTCCTTGTCATCCACTTTTCCTTAACTACTCAAAAATTCCTTATGTTTGTAAACTACTGCTACAAGTGTCAAACTAGCCTTTACCCTTCCCAACTGCTCCTTTATGCCTCAAAACAGCCACTTGCATGAAGATAGGGCATGTGAGAGATCCTTGAAGTGGTCAAAACTTTCCTCAAGTCGTGGGAATCCTTTAAGGACAGTTTGCAGCCACCTAACATCATCACACAACCATCTACTTCTTTGCATTTCCCCCTTATACCCATATACTAACTCAACCTTCATCATTTTGTACTGTATACTATCATTTCAGCTTGTATATTGCTCTCTTTTGGATTGCATACTCATGAACAATGTTGATCTCTATCCTAGCCTATCACGGGCTAGCCTTGCCAAGGTTCATATTCACTATAGCGCAGGTAAAACCATCATATTCTTCATGAATTAATAAAGTTTGTTAACTGCACATGATCTGCACAAAACTGAAAGGATACCACCAAGTTGATTTATGTCACTCTGTAGAGTAACTACAGTGGAAATTGATGCCATGCCCTATCTCACAAACAGCCTGAGATGACACTTATCATTAGAAGAGAGGCTTTAGCCTCACTGTCATTTGCTAGTGTGATGACTGTCCCCTTACATGGCTGCCATTGTCATCTCATTATAAACTTCCATTCTAAATAAATACTTCATACTCAGACCATAGGTTTGTAAGTTGAGCCAATAAGATTGAGGGTAGATGTAGACTGCATTTGACAACTTGCCTATGCCAAATCTAGTGGTTAGCTTCCTCCCTTGAGATCATTTTCAGGTTTATTTTCTTTCTTCATATATTGAAAGCCTTGTTTATCAAGTATCAAGTTGAGAAAGACATCCATATATAGCTCATTGATCCTTAGATCAAGTTGACTCTTCACTCTCTTTGGCCACCATTGTCCTTGGTATTCCAAGGTTCATTTTCTTCTTTAGTCTATTGACATCTCTATATATAGACTCGTCCTTTCAGATGCTCCTTGGACATGTGCCTTAACTTATTCTCATGAAGAAGGGGTGGGGAAGGAAAGGAAAACATTAATACCAATGTCAAAGAGGATATATACTGGCAATATACTCAAGTCACATGGATTCCCCCTCATTGTAATCTCTTAGCACAGAGCTGGCTTGTTATGTTGAGCCTTCTTATAGATTGTCAATCACAACATCATTTGGCTTGACCATCTTTGACTTCATTTTTTAAAATGAACTAAAGATTCTCCTTGGGAAGTTGAGGCTATTTTCTCACCGGTTAAAAGTTGAGACAAAGCACCGTATTTGAAGTGATGAAATGATCTGTAATATTTTCTTTTAAAAGTTGGGAATGGAAGACAATTTTGTTTAGGTTTTATGTCGATTATAAGATTTTAATGTAGTTTTTACTTCTTACATAGAGGCTCAATAGTGTCCCTTGCTACCCTCTTTGTTAGCCAAATCATAGGTGTCTGACCCTTTATCTTTGGGAAGCTATTACTTTTAGATGCTAGGCTCTTAGGGGATTTCTAGGGTGACTAGATTGATCAATTCTTTCTTTTAGCCTATACCAACTTCATGAGGTTTTTAGGTGCTTGCGAGCCTCAGAATTTGCAATTGTAGATGACGAAGCTAAGACAATCTCACCAATAATGGTCATGAGGGTGCCCTCAAAATGCATGTTATCATTTGTGATATTGAGGGTTGGGTACGTTGCACTCTAACAGTCTACACTATATTGGCTGATACATTGTGAATTTCCTTTTTACATCTTGAGATTACTTTAGTCATGGATGTTAGGAGAGGGGTGCTGAGGGGAGAAGCTTACGTCCTCCCATAAAAGTTAATTAAGCTTTCTTAAGCCAACTCATTCTTTGAAGTACAACATCTATCTTTATATTGTCCCCTTTGCAATGAGCCACAAGCATGTTAGTCCCTCTTCTACTCTTTGCTCTGATCTAGATTGGAGCCTTGTTTTCCTTTGGCCTTTTTTTTACCAGCTCTTTTGATGTTTCTCTCAAATTGGGACTTTTATTTTATAGAATTTTGTGTATTATATGGATGTGTATATACTGCTTTGTCCAATGTTTACTTATTTTAATTTTTGGTTGACCCTCTTCTCAATTGATAAGTAGGAGGTATTTTCGACAGCATGTCAAATTATGATATTGCAAGCAGGATTGGTAATTTTTCAATTCAAACTCATTGACCATGTTTCATGAGTAGTGGTTCACAAGAATTCATCTCTCATGATAATAAATGGTCCTAGTTTTAATGGTCTGTGTTTCTTAATTTTCTTTTGATTTTAGGCTCAAAACCTCACTTAACTCAATTTATAACCATGTAGACTTGTCAAAAAGGTATAAACTGCCCCTAAGTGCCACTAAACTGAGCATAACAAGTTACTTAACTTGTGATCAGCTTGTTTTTCCAAAGGTTTGCATCTACTTGATGAGTATTGTCACTTTGAAAATTATCATGCTTTGTAACTTGCCTTAATTGAGTTTATCAGAACTAAAGGTTAGTTATAAGGGGCTGCCCCTAATCCACTGAATGAAAACTTTATGTAAAGTCACAGTGAGCATGCTCCTTCATGAATTCACTACCATCCATCATTTAGAACTGTTGTCATTTTTCCATGATGGCTACCTTTTGTAAGTAATTGTAACTATTGCTTTGTTCTCTGGATGATGACTAGTGACTGTCCCTTCCTTTACAAACTCTTATGACTGTATTTTACCATGGGTTTTTGCATTTATTTTAGGCCTGAAATTTTCAATGGACTATATTTTTACATTTGCAAACTCTTCTCCTAGTGATGTGACTGTTAATCCTCCATGCCTTTTACTGTTCTTGCATGAATTGTACTCTACAGAGTACTGTCATTATGACTCGAATCTCCTTTAATTCATGAGGTTGCTGCCCTTCAACTTATGAGTTTGCTGCTCATTAACAATAAAAGGTTTCCTTTTAAAGTGTAAAAAAATTTCCTTTGAAAGTGTTTCCGTATTCCTCTTAATTTCTGCTCATTCATGGTGTGGTTTGCTATACTTTTAGCAATGATTT
This sequence comes from Sequoia sempervirens, assembly GCA_007258455.2. Classification (NCBI taxonomy): domain Eukaryota; kingdom Viridiplantae; phylum Streptophyta; class Pinopsida; order Cupressales; family Cupressaceae; genus Sequoia; species Sequoia sempervirens. The sequence continues at coordinate 8,018 of VDFB02155858.1, forward strand.
TCTTCACTTATAGTCATGATTTGCTGCACTTTTATGGTGAATTTGTTGCACTTTTTCTCATCCATTACTGCTCTTTTTTAGACATTAATTTGCTGCACTTTTATGGTCATCATTTTGCTGCATATTCATGTCATCATTGCTGCATTTTAACTGTTATTATTGCTGCACATAACTGTCATCATTTGCTGTAAAAATTTGATATTGTTGCTCATTTTTGAAGTCATTATGCTGCTCTATATGAACTCATATTGCTGCACCTTTTGTTGTGGTTTTCTGCTCATAAGACTTCTTTTGCTGCACTTTTATTTACCCATATTTCTGCTCATATTTCATCATTATTTTTGTCCATTGAAACCCTCACTACCTTATACTTTCCCCACATCATGCTATCTGTTCTCTGTGACTGCCATACCTCATTATCTTGACATTGTTGCCCCTAAATCCATATGAAACCTATCATAAACATCACCCCAATCTGAGACTCATGGTAGGTTTGCCTCTTTATGCAAACAACTACCTCAAACTACAGTGATAATGAAGAAACACTACCCCCTTTAGCTATGCCATTAGCCATAACTTGCTCATCTAAATCTCTAGACACCGCGAACAAGGTTGCTGCATTTTATAATGTATAGAGATTCTGATATTATGTAGCATTGTTATGACTGCAGCCCTTCATTAATGGCTTCAAAACCCTTCCACTAATCAAACAAACCCTTAACAATCTCATGGGGCTCCTTCTTTTCAGAAATTTTCCCTTCTTTATTCATGTGTAGCACCCTATCCTCACTTGATCTTCATAAACATTGTCTTAGGCATAGTGACTGTCACTAAACCTTGCTCTTGAATGATGCATGAAGAATGTTCTCTTACAAACTTAAGCCTTTGAATGTCCTATGAGATTTGATTGTGATCTATTACCCCAATTGTTTCATAGACCATGCTTCGCTAACTTCTTATGTTGCCTCTCACCTACAATTTCTGTAGCATCTTTTCCCTTATGTCAACATGGTCATTTCCTAGAGTATGCTTTGATTTTTCCTTAAGACTACCCTTGTATTAATTACATTTTATGCCAATTTTCTCTGCTATAAATGACAAAATACTGTCAAGAAGTGAGTACAATCATTAAACACATTCATAAGACTACCAAGGCTACATTCACAGTCATGAGAACTATGACCATCCCTTTTCCATTGGCTATTTTATTCTTGGTCATTGGCACAATTTGTAGCTGCTTCAATTTCCATCTAAGGTGACTTGTCTATGACCAATGTATCATAGCTTATTTGCACAAAGGATTATCATAATAAAGTGACTTTCAATGCAAAACATGGATTGTCCTCCTATACCTTGAATGACTTCCCTCTCCTATGACTGTCTTTCCTTGAATCCTTAGGTCTTTCTTTATTGCCTTGACTGTCTCTGAAATCCCCTATCTTATTAATCTTTCTAAGCACTGCCTCTTGACATGACTTGAGTGAAAATTTATGCACTGCTCTTTATCTTGCTCATGAAGACTTTTTACAATGCACTCCAAGCAACTTACTACCTCTCAATGTATAGCCATTATGATATTGGGACTACCATTCATAAATGTTGCATCTTAAGTCATGAATGATGCACTACTTTGCTATTATGACTGCATTTTATTGGTTAGAGTGCAGGTGGGAAATACTAGGGTTTTGATGTATCATTCATAGCATTGAATACTATCACCCAGGGATTATCACCTTGGAGGCAATATTGTCACTCATATGATAAGGAATACATCTCATTATACAGTCACATGATACCCTAAAAAAGTTGCATATGTTACAAAGGCTTTGAATAGGCTTTTGAAATTGTGCATTCATAGCCACCTATGAGACACTTATCACTGCCTTGTCACTATCTTTAGAATGTTGTCTATTTCAAAGTTGTCACTGCTTCAGTTGTTTTGTCTTGACTATCTTCTCTCTATTAAACCTTTGAAGGTTGTGTATCCTCTTTGCTTGCTGCTATAGAGTTTCTTTTGACCTTGCAAAAAATTCTCTTCATTTTGAATTTCTCTTTTAAAAAAACTGTCACAAGGTTTTGATATTCCTCACATTTCTAAAATCTACTTGGGTGACTATCCATATTGGTCTTGACTGTGATCTAAAATTGGGTGTGTTTTTGAATGCATATACGTATGGATTTCTTATGTCTATAACCCTCAAACACATGACTTTTTTAGCATCCTCTTCCAGCTTCAAGTTGTCCAATATAGTAACTGCCAAAATAAAGCAGTGCCTCTGTAGGAGTCTCCTAATAGGGAGACAGAGGAATCCTTAGTGTACTCTTTCACAGGACTATTCTAATTTCTAGCTTTTGCATTCTTTACTTGACTTATGGGCTAGTGGACAAGAATGTGCAGCACAATCATAGTTGTGTTGAAGTTGAGGTAATATAATAGTTGTTGTGGAAAAACATTTATAGCTTTTGCATTCTTTACTTGACTTGTATTAACTTTGCATGATGATTAAACCACATGCAGAACAATTATATGAAAGTAGAACAAAAAGGAAAAGACCCTTTCAATAGAGCTCTCGGCAAAGTTACACAACTTTAGGACAATGTTGATAGTGATTATGTTGAATTTGAGGAGTATGTGCATGATATTTATAGTACTAGTGGTGTTGAAATTGAGGTGAGTGCTATGAAACGTTACTTTTCCTTGATTCTAAAACACTTCATGTATTAATGAGTGTTATGACCCCAAACAATGAACAAGCTTACAAAATAGTGAATAGACAACTAAAACATTGAATGTAACCCATAGAACAATCATTGTACCTACTTTGTAACTTTTCAATGGGGATTGTTGGCACTTCAATACTTTATGATGCTTGACTGTGTTTTAGGGCATTGTAATTGACCTTGTCAACATCTTGAACTTAGGGTGCTACTTCTTTCATTGGATGATACCTGTTGTTCTTTCCTTCACGGATCTGCTGTTAACTCTTCATTATGGTTGTTATTAAAAAAAAGTTTCTTTTCATATTCTTTCCACTTTCACTTAATGTCTTCTTGTTGTTTAGTAATGATATTTGCTGCTCAATCCATTAAACTCATTGTTACAACCATAAAACTCACTGCCCTTGCACTAAACTCACTGCTACAGCCATGAAACTTGCTATTACAACACTTGGGATTGACCCAATTGTTCATGTTCATTAATTTTCTCTTAGAATTAATTATGTTCGACCCTTTCATTGATTAACTCTCTTCCCTTAGTATCTAATTCCCATTTCTAGGACACAAACACATAAGCAAACACACACCCCACCCCCCAAATACATATGCACAACCACAAACATCTGCAAGTGCACATGTTAACTTAGATAGATATACATGTCATCTTAGATGCACACACATCTCCAGACACATGCACACTAATGCACACACCCTCACATGCGCGCGCACATACACACATGTATTCCAAAATTCTTGTTACATATCTACTCATCCTATAACTGGAATGTAATTTGTTGCATACTTTCTTAGCCACCAACCTAGTTGATACAACTAGTATTAGAGATAGCTAAAAAGGAGCATTGTGTGATTGATGAGACTCATAAGAAACCATGAAAGAATAAGGCTCACAAAGCAAGAGCTTTAGGCCTAGCAATGAGGTTCTACTACACAGAATAATGAAAGAGACTATAACATCAAAGCCTTCAAGCAAAAAAATAAAAGTGCAAAACAAAATAGGATTAACATCTCTAAGTATGAAGGCAAGGCCATTTAAACTAGTGAGAAAGGTCTAGGAAAAAAAATTCATCAGATATTGTAATTTCCGTTCCTCGATTTTTTTGCATTGTCCTTAATGACTAGAACATTTTTAGGACCCACCATCTCTATGGACTCAATGAGGATTTTTGAAATGAATTTTGCATCCTTGATTTTCCCTTCACAATCAGCTACCTTCAAAAACATTTCCCCTTTGGGGGACACTGCAATAACATTTATTAAAGGTCAATTTTTGCAATCTTTCCATCCATCAAAAACATTAGACACTCATGTTTCAATCCAAGAATCCCTAATTAGTTTGAGTGATGTCTCTACAATTTTATTTTCTTTTCCTAATAAGGTGGTGCACACCTCTTCATACCCAGGACCTTTGAAACCAGAAGGTGCACTATTGATTGCCGCCACCTTATCCCACCAATATGGTGATCTCACCAAGTTGAAAGGAAGACCATTGGAATAAATACATCATGCAATTTTTTCCTCTGCAATTTCTTTTTCTTCAGTTTGAAATGCCTTATCCAATGGGCCTCTTTTGTGGAAAGGGGTAGGATCTTCTACTTGGATAGAGGGTGTCTCCATGAAAGGATGTTCAGGGGCCATTACTAAATTTGTAGGTAAAGTCATTGATGTTCTTTTTGCTAAAGGATGATTTATTAATCTTTCTCTTTCACTCATAGCATCAACTTCTTCTTGTTCTCTAATGAATGGCATATTTTTTTCCTTTGGAAACCCCTTCTTATTTCACCCTCCACATACTCTAATCCCTTTCCCACTTTTTGCACATAAGTGAGCTTTCACTCGACTATTCGACCTCTTAAATTAGACTCCACACTCACCATAATCCCAAATGAACGCCCCACCTCCTGGAAGTTGTTCAAGAATCGTAACATGATTCTGTAAAGGAGATGCTTGATCAATTTTTAAAAAATTGTTTGCATCAACACCCATTGAACTTGAACTTTCAGCCATTTCAAGTAGTTTGCAATTTGATTTTTCTGTTATAAGAATTATTGAAACAAAATGAACACCAAAAAACATTGAAACAAATAGAAAAACTTTTTTAATTTTTTCTATAAATTTTTTATAAAAAAAACTTGAAAAATTCATCAAAAACTTGAAAGAATGAGTTAAAATGCCTACCTTAGATGATTAGATCTCCTTTGTGCAAGCTATCCTCGATCCTTTCACACTTCGTGATCGATCTCCTTCAAAAAACTAGCAACCTTTAAAATGAAAAAATGGAGAAAAAATGTGTTTGAATAGAGCAATGAAATGAAGAGTGAAGTGTAGAATGAGGGTTAGAAGGTGTTTTTAGGTCATATTGCACTTTATTGAGTATTTTTTAAATTTTTTTTTGTTGCTTTTGGGAGTTCCTAGGGAATCTATGGCTTCTTGGGCACTCCTTGGGTGCTCTTGGGCACTCCCCATGCCACTCCCAAATCTAACCACTCCAAGAGCGGGCACATGATCCTTTATAGAGGAACCTAGTAACATAGGTTTCAAAGGTTCTTGAGCTTGTTGAAGCTTTGAAAAAGTTCAAAAAAGGCCAAAAGCTCTGATATGTAAAGTAATTTTTGAAGTGGGAACAAGTGCCAAAAGAATATTTAAATGCTTGACCACTCTAGTACACTTCATTTACTTCCCTAAATCATCATGACTATAGTATGTGAATTCTCAACTACTTGTTGTCCTTGCTAGATCCACAACACTCATTTTGGGTTGGAATCATCCTCAACCGTGGGTTTTTTGGGATCAATAAACTACATTCAATTCCTCAACAACTAAGATCTCCTTATGATTCTTGTGAGTGTCTGGGTGAGTTTTTCTAAAGTATTATATTTATTTGGTTTTCATTCATTCAAGGGGTTGGTTGTTGAGTTGATTATCTAGCTAGGAGTGCCTTGAGCTAGTTCTAGGGCATCAAATGTTGAATGTCTTTTGTGAAAATACTAGAATACATCTTATAAAGTGAATGAATGATATTATAAAGCACATTTGCATGTAATGGTACGTCTCTATGACAGTTTGTAATGATTTAGGGAAATATATAGTTAAGGTTATGTACTTTCCTCTCTCTACATTTTTTGGTGTGATTATAATAAGGGTTTGATGTATGTGTGACAACATCTAATGCATTGCAAAACATTTGTAATGGTCATTCCTTTGTTGTATATAGATTTTTGTAGCTCTATTATGGATTATTAAGTATGTCCATTATCTATGATGTAATCTTTGATTTGTATGTAAACACAATTTGGTTTTTTGATATTTTGTTTAATGCATCTCTTTCCCTTTTTATGTTCATGTCTTTGTTTCCCAGTGGAGTAGCCATTGGTTCATTTAAACAAACCTTTGTCCTTGTTAAATGTAGGAGTAGATTAGGATTAAATTGGGTTTCTAACATACTATTCATGACTCATTATTGCAAACCAAGGAACAATTTCAAGCAATCCCAAATACCTAAATCATCAGAGAATCATTTCATTTATGTTTACACCTTGTCATTGTGTATGAGATGTTAAATGAAATTATCCATAGGAATTGTAATGTTGTGGTTATTCATAGGTGCATGCACAAGGTGTTATATTGACTTTACAAGAGGTTTTATGTAGCTAATAATTCTTTGACCTAGTGACAACTATAGGGTTCAAATGTACATTGGGTATAGTTGTTGTTGTTGCAATCCTATTTCATTCTAGTTGGCTTAAGACCCTATTAAGGACACCTCAAGGAATACCCTCCTGGGCCTAGCTAATCCCAAAGTGTAGGAGAGGTTACCCACTCTCGTCAGTTGACCTTTACCCTCCTCAATTTGTTGAAGAAACCTTGTTTCCCTTTTCTTGGATTGTGAAGCAATGGTTTTAGGACCTAACAATACCCAACTATCCACTAAATATAGGATGTTTATGAACCCATGTTTAAGACTTATTACTGCTTCTCTAGGTGGTAAAGAACAATAGTTGAGTGATCCAAAAATTAACACTCCCTCTTCATGAGGAATATGTTTTCAATCAAATGCAACTTAGCTCTAAGAATCTTAAAATTTTCTTTTGATAGGCAGTTTTGTCAAAAAATTTGCAATCTATTTATCTAAGGATACATATTGACAAGCTACTAGTTAGAGTCCCTTTTGAATTGTCTTTGAAGAAATGATAATGAATAATTTATATCTATATGTTTGGAGTGGTCATGAAATATTAGATTTTTAGAGAGATTAATGAAACTTTAGTTGTCATAGTATACTATAGTTGGCTCCAACATTTGGTAATTTTTGCTATCAGCTTGTGAAGTCAAATAACCTCACAACTAGAAGAAGAATCTTCCATGTACTTTTCTCAACTGAACTTAATGCTACCATTACTTGTTTCCTTTTGAACTAAAACCTTGAAGCACTCTTCCTAACACTAGCATCACTTGCATAGTCCAAATCTACAAAGCCATGCAACATTAACTATTTTATCTTCATCATACAAAGACACTTTTGTCAAAATGTTTGCACTCTACTTATCTGAGGATACATATTATTGACAAGCTACTAGTCGGAGTCCTTTTTGAACTATCTTTGAAGAAATGATAATGAAGAATGAATATCTATATGTTTGGAGTGGTCATGAAATATTAGATTTTTAGAGAGATTGATGAAACTTTGTGTTGATGGTCAAAATAGTACAACAACATTAAACAAAATATCTCTATTCTATTTCTCCTAAAAAAGAAAGATAACATAAAGTAATCTATCCTCCAAGGTCCTAGTAGTTGGTTCTTAACTATGCTGATGTTACTCAATGACTAATGTAACTAAAATATTCAAGGGGCCTGCTGGTTATTGAGCTTTTCAATTGCTGTAAGATAAAACTCTATCTAAACCTACTCTAACTGAGGGGTATAAAAAAGGGAAAAAGATAGATCAAGAACACATAAAGAAAAGAATGTTGATTCATCAATTAATTAGACATGTTACTCTCCAAGGAACACCTAAACTAGAACTACAAAACAAATCAACCTGTAATCAATACAAAGCCATTCATTCACAATGCAAATATTAATAGCAGATTGCAAACCACAATTCAAACAAAAGAAAAGATAGAAATCAATTCCTTGAAAGCTTTCCAAATCAAATGATTAACAAAACAAACATCATTCTAGAATACAACTTAAAGCAAGTTTAAATCTGGTTGCTTCTATTGTTGGGTATGCGCAGGATCATCATGGAAAAATAGGCCCTTAAGTGGCAAAAAATTCAGAAAAATCAGAGTTAGGCAACTTGACATAAAAATTTGAATAAGTTATTTATATTATTACAAAAATATACAAGAATAGAATATGTAGCAAATTGAATTTAATTTATAAACTACTAGGTTTTAAAAAAAATAATAATAATCTATTTGGTGAAAATTTGAAATTTCAATGTAGTAGCACTTAAATTTCAGGGAAAAAAAAAGTAGGTGTTTGTCTGACCACCCTAACCACAATAAAATGATAATATTTTTTTATAATATTTTAGACATAATTAGAGGACTCATGTCCAGATGTGATGCATTTTTTTTGTAATTTTTTTCCAAGTAAATAATTAATTATGATTTTTATTACAACTTTTACAAAAATATAAAAACTCCTTATGTCAAATACCTTAACTTGGTCAAAACCATGAAATTCATTTTTTATTTTTAATCTATAGTATGAAGCATAGGAATGTGATGCATGTTTTGGATTCCAAAATGTGATACCGTTTGAAAGCTATAGATGTTTTTCAATCAGCCTATCAATCAGACTTTATCGTAATTCAAATAGAAAATGAATAATTGTTTATTAAATTCAAAGTAAAGCATAATTTATATATTGGTGGAAGCGAGAATATCCTTTAAAAACCCTTTTCATTTCATCAATTTTGGTAAAAAAATTCGTCAGCCACATACCCTACAAATACCCATCATGATCCTGCACATACCTTGTTGCAAAATAGATAAGCAACCTTTACAAGTTTGGAAAGATTCACCAGTGCACAAAAACAAATGTCTTCAAATTTATTCAGCTAAACTAAAATTGCAGAAAACTCCATTAACTATCCTACTGCTAGCTCTAATCAGCTAACTTGTAAAAAAAAAACCTCTAACTCTCTTCCTAAGTGTCTAACTTTTCAAAGTGAGCAGATTTGACATTCAATAACTCACTAATTACATAATTCCCTCCCCAAAATCAGCTATCAAAAGCTGTAGCTTTTGTGTGTATACCATCACTCCTCACAAGTGACTTTCTGTTTCAGCTCTTAGTTTGGCTTCAATTAATAGCTACATCTTTTAGTTACAACTTTGAATTCTCCCTCCTTGCACAATGTAAGGCAACAGTGTCTTTCTCCAGATTTCATGTCAAATGGTCCCATCATACTTTCAGTTTACTCCCAGTTGATTATTCTTTTAAGAAATCCTTCCTTTGATGCACGTGTTCTCCAAATCAACTTTGATTTTCTATCCTCCCATTCTTCAAAAGTACCTATTCACATACAAATGCACATTTAATTAATTCATAAAATCATTAATTAATTAATAATTAATTCCAAGGAGTTAATCAATTTCAAATTATTTCAATTAAATAAATATAATAATGAAATTTTAATTTCATAATTGAAATACTTGATCACAAATTGGTTAAGTTAATGTTATTAAGATAACACTAATATAAAGTTCCTGTGTGTGTTCAACATCTTGACACCATTTCTGAATTTGAACAATTTCCTGCAAAAAACAAAAAAAAGTATAATCAATTAAATCAATTCATTATATTGATCAATAAATTAAAATGCATTGATTTAAACAACCTCCATCTCTAGTTTATCCCTACAACATTTCAAATTATCCAATTCCACATCTAAATATTTAAGGATTTCCTTTAAAGAGAAAAGCTCTTTCTCAAGATTTCCTTTCCCCTCAATAGCTCTTTCTGAAGCTTCACTTTGAATTCTTCATGCTTTATTAGTAGTACCTTCTCCATTCAAAAGTTCCTCACAAATTTCCTTTGTATTTGTGGTAAAATTTCCTGAAGCTCTTTTGATAAACACTTTTATTGTCAAATGGTTGTGCACTTTTATATATGTTTCCCCACTTTATGCATTTTGTTGAACAACATACCTGCTTCTTTTCTGTGTTTATCTACTTCACATGATTGTTTTTCAAGGTAGTTGTAGTTACAACATTTGACAAAATTAAACCCCATTTTTTGTAGACCTTACAATCAATGCATTACATGAAAACACATCTCTTCAAGACATTTTGTCAACAGTTCATGCACCCATGCTCTGTGTTTCCTCCCACCAATTACATTGCTTGGGAGTTTCTAAACCTTGTTTCAAAGCTTTCATTTTGGCACGGGTGTGGAAGACGTTGGAAAAGGTTGGTGGAAATTGGCCTCACACCTTGATCAATTGCATTTGTTTGGAGGTTCTAAGCTTTTCAGCAAATTTATTTAGTGGATACCCAACAATCATGGCGTTCCCTGAGATCACATGCCTTGATCAATCCAAATGCCTCATGCATGCTTCTACCATCTATTTGGAAGCTTCCATATTCTGCATATTTAGCTACCATCGATGCAATTCAGAGACCACTTTCCTTTGAGATACTCTATTAAATGCATTTTCTTGAAAACTTCATAGACCTTTATGCTTTTTCAACAAATCCACTTTGGCATGTATATTTTCCATTATCGTATTACATGTGATGACATCTCATCGAGGCGCGAACTGTCAAACTATTCACAAGTTGTGCCTATGCTTGCACATTTCCTTCCATAAGACCACTCTCCTATGAAGCGTTTGGTATCATTTTTTTTTAGGTGTGCTCAAATCAAACAATTCTCGTGCCTTTATGTGCTTTCACATCTTGTTTTAAGCCGCCATCATTGCAATTCAGAGACCACTGTCTTTGATTCATTCTGTAGAACAGTTGGTGTATCACGCGATGTCTATGCCTTCAATGGGTGTTGATGCCCTCTTCCAAATTTTGGCTTTACACCTGCATTTTTTGTTTGCTTGAAAGTCCTTAAATCCTTTTCCAAAGCAATTCTCTATGGATATCTTACAATATCGCATTCCATGAGAT
>VDFB02155860.1:0-14582 GCA_007258455.2 Sequoia sempervirens
GGCCTATTCCGGAGACCCGTAGGCTACTCGGAAGGTAAAATTAGGGTTTCTTGTGTCGAAGGATGTTCTTGCTTGAGGTTGGTTGATTCAATGGCAGATTCTTTCTGGGTTTTCAGAGAGCTTCGCAGTGATATGTTTCTCTTGGCATTCTGAGCAATTTCTGGAATTTACAATTTTTAGTAAATTCTATTTCTGGCAGTGGTCATATTGGTCTCGGCACAGTTGACCTTCCTCTTCAGTCGACTCAGCTGGCTTACTCAATTTTGGGCTTTGGGGCATAACTGGAGAGATAAGTTGGATTATTTTTAATTAAGTCATGTTTAATGTTATATTTTAACATTGACCCCCTTGGCCTAGCAACTTCACTTTAAGTTGTTTTAAAAGATGTTCTTTATGGTGGGCGCCTCATTTAAAGAATTAATTATATCTTTATTTAAAGATTTATTCCAAGCATAAGTTGGACGCCAACTTCAAGGAAGGAATAAAATTATAATTAAAAGTCAAAATTACAACTTTGAAGAAAGGGACGCCATCTTTTGAAGAATTAGGGTTTGACTCTGAAAAGAAGATTAGGGTTTCGAGAAGGTCAACGGCAAATTATAAAAGGAAGCCTTTGGTTCTCATTTCAGCATCTTTTATCGACAGGAATGTTATGCTGCCGGATTGGCTTTGGGATTGCTTCGAGGAATGAAGGCCTCCTAGCTTGGGCATTGCTTCTCGCTTGAAAGATAGCGACTAGTGGTGAGATAGTGTAGTTTGAGTGTTTTATTGTGAGATTTCTGCATTTTTAGTCTTTGTGAGGATATGTAAATCAGTTTTATGCATATTAGTGGTTTTCTGGAGTTGCACATTCATTGTAGCAGATTGTTGTTTTTAATCATAAGTCCAAAAATACAAAAAGAGTCATTCTGGGTATTGTCTCATTGTGTTTCCTTGTTAGAGGCGCCCCTTCATGAATATTTGCAGATTTTAATACGAAGTTTATGATTTTATAATGCAAATTCGTCATTCCTTGAAGGCTGTACTTTCTGGAGTGCCTTGGGATTCGTGTCACTAATTAATAACCACTTTTAGATGCCATTTCTTATTACCAAGTTAGGCGCCATCATTTTGAGGGTCTATTGCATCAGATTTGAGATCATTTGGGTGAGTTATGAGAGAGATATGAGCATATGAGTAAATTCATAGGTTGCTGGTTTTTAATTTAAAGGTGCAGATTTGTGAAAAACAGAATTATTATTTTGGTCTTTGAGAGAGTTATTGATTTGGCGTCTTCAATCAAGCCAAGGAGAGTTCTTATATGATGTAATGCTAATCTTTCAAATTCCTATCCTCTTGGCAGGCGAATGAGCTTCATTTTGTAAACTGGCAGTAGTACTGGCAGTAATTCTCAATCTTGTTCAATTCTGATTTGTAATGCTCACTTTACATTCTGAGGTTGTTTGTAATATCTTACATCTCCGCCCTATGGTAGCTCCTTTCCCACTCTGGGTTAGAAAGCACATTCTGGGTGTCGAGTTACTTTCAGCAATTTAGCATATTTCTCTTTCAAGCATTGTAATTCCTGTTATCTCTGCCATATGGTCGCCTCATTTCCGTAATGGATTGAGTAGCACATACTTGGTGTTGAGTGTGCTTTCAGTATATTAGATTTTAGGGATCCTCTGACCACATGCTCGTCGTTCGCCGGCGCATTCTTGGTTAGAGTTCTTGCATAAGCATTTTGATTAGATCCTCGACCAATGCTCACACCTTGCCCTTCGGGATCCTAGTGTACGATGCAGTTAGAGTTGCTTCGCTTTTATCGTTTTTAGTTTAGCTGCTAACCTTAGCGGGTGCATTAGTTTTGTAATTTGTAATAATTTGAAAAGCCGAAAAAATTTGGCTCCGGAATATTTCAATTTTTAGGTTAGGTTCAGCATAGTTGACTTCACCTTGAGTTTGATCGATTGACTTGAGTCATTTTTTGACTTCATGGCACATTAGGAGATAAGTTGATATATTTAATTAAAGAAATTAACGTTTTAATGTTATATTTTTTAACGTTGACCCCTTGGCCTAGTCTATTATTGACTTCATGTTGTTTTTAAAAGTGGTCTTTTGAAATGGCGCCTTCATTAAAGATTATTTATTATTAATTACCAAAGTCAAAGCAAGCAATGTAGGTGCATTTATCAAAGTAATGATTTTTATTTAAAATATTAATATTGAGCTTGAAAGGAAAAGGACGCCATCTTGGAGAAAGAGCTAGGGTTTTGACATTGAAGTGGATTTTAGGGTTTCGAGAAGTCAATAGGAAGTTATAAAAGGAAGGCTTTGAGCATCATTTCACATCTTTGGACTACAGTACTGTTATGCTGCCGGTTTGGCTCTGGGTTTGCTTCGAGGAATGAAGGCCTCCTAGCTCGGGCATCGCTTCTTGTTTGTAAGACAACAACTAGTGGTGATTTTAGTCTAGTTTATGAGTGCATTGTAATTTGCATTTGTCTAATTAGGTTCAGTTTTGGCATATGGTTTTTGCATTTTTTGCTACAGCAGATCCGTACTTTCATTTGCAAATCAAAAAAGACAAAAAATTGTGTTATGGGTATTGCATAATTCTATCCATTTAGGCTAGGCGCCCTTGTGTGCAAACTTGTGGAATTTTTAGAGAGGATCCTGATTTTTAATAGAGAAACCGCCCCAGTCAGCTGGGCCGTACTTTTCAGCTGTCTTGGAATTCGTGCATTAAATAAAGCTTGCATTTTAGGTCTGTTCTTTGTTCTTAGTTTGTGCGCCTCCATCATATTTGTGATTTGCATTCAGTATTAGGTTATTTGAGTAAGTATTAAGGGAGTTCCGAGCAATTTAAGAAATCTACATGCTGCTGGTTATTTGATGAAAAAACAGGACTGTCATAATAGTTTGTAGAAATCTGCATCTTCAGTCTTGGACGGGTGTTGAAAGTTCTCAAAGACTTCGCGGTGGCTTCATTTGGGAATTGCCCAAGTTGAAAGAGGTTGGATCTGTTGAAGTTCTTCATTTTTAAGCTTTACTTATCAGCAAAGAAATCCTTTACTATTGTAGCAACTCTGTTTGTGTGTTGATTCACATTGTTAGCAAGATAACATCTTTCATATTGTAAGCTGGCAGTAGTACTGACAGCAACTTAGATTCTTGCTTTATCAGATTGTAATGCTCTTCTTACTTTCAGCATTTGATATTGTATTTAATTGGCCTCCGCCCTATGGTAGCTACTTTCCCATTCTGGGTTAACAAGCACATTCTGGGTGTTGAGTATTTCCAGCTTTCCGCATTTCTTTTCAAGCATTGTTATTTGTAATCACTCCGCCATATGGTCGCCCCTCACTCCATTCTGGATTGGGTAGCACATACTTGGTGTAGAGTTCCTTTTCAGCACTTAGAATAGGAGATCCTCTGACCATATGCTCGCCATCATCGGCGCCATTCTTGGTTAGAGTTCCTGCATAAGCAATTTGTTTTAGATCCTCTGACCAATGCTCACACCTTGCCCACATCGGGATCCTGGTGTACATCCTGGTTAGAGTTGCTTCAGCACGTTTTGGTTTATCTTCTAACCTTAACGGGTGCATTGATTGTAATCTGTAATTGAAAAGCGAAAATTGGCTCGGAATATTTGATGAAATTGCCAGGCCAAAGATCTTGCCATCCATGAACAATCTGTCTATGAGTGACAGAGAAAAGAGGTACGTTGCAAGGGAAGACAAGAAGGTTGGAAAGCAGTTCCAGCTTTATCAGGCTCCAGAGGGTCAGACAGCTTCAGAAGTCTTGAGGTCTCAGTGGGAGTCTTCTCAGGAAACAGACATGGTAGAAGGTGAGAGGTCAGTGGGGGGTAACGAGAGGATTACCAACAACAGAGATGACAGTGGGAAAGGAAGAGAAAGATCAATGAGTCCCGGAAAGAGATTCGAAAGAAAGATGGATGCCTTGATGGACATGGTATCGCTTATGATGGGAAAAGTGGGACAAAACACCATTCCACAGAACAACACTGGGCATAGAGGAGAGCACAGTGCTTCCAATCGGCATGATGGACATGCTGCTCAGCATACTTCAAACTACACTTATGTCTCATCCAGGCCCTTCAAACCCACCTTCATGGCACTTGTTAACACTCCGCCAGATCCTGAAGAGAATGCTTCATTCATGGAGCAGTTGAGACTTGGTCGTGCAGAGTATGATTCTTTACTTGTCGACATCAAGATGGATATGTCCTACAATGACTTCATGGATCATAAAAGAAAAAATAAAGGACGGGGTAGACAATATGATCAAAGAAGACCATCAACTCAAGGAGACTTGTATCAAGCTGTTAACAAGGTTATACTTCCACACTTTGACGGGAGTGATAACAGTTCAGCCCGAGCTTGGATACAGAAGCTGGATAACTATCTAGCTCTCAGACCCATGGTTGAAGAAGAGGCAATCAAGTTTGCTACGCTACACCTTGATGGGGTGGCGCACGAGTGGTGGTACCATGGCCTAGTTACTTTGGGTCATGGGTCTATCACAACTTATGATGAGTTCACCACTAGGCTCATCGAGAGGTTTGAAAAGAAGGATCCTGAAATTCATTTCAGAGAACTTGCACAATTGAGATAGTATGGCACAGTTGATGCCTACATTGCCGAGAGGTTTGAAAAGAAGACCCATCCTAGAGATCCATTCTCACCCACCTATATAGTAAAATAATCATGACAGAAATAAACTTGACTTTACTAGTTTTGCAATATATGAAAAATGAAAGTGAGAAGATGTATGGCTGCAGCAATTCCTTTCAAGTTTCAATGCTTAATGTGGCTGAGTACCATTGTCATGTCCATTACAAGCTTGGTTGGCCTCCAATGCCCTATTTTAAAAAGAAAGGTGTTTTTAAACACCATAATAGCTATAAGTAATAAATATTTAATATAAATAATAAAATAATAAACATAAAAATAAATTTAAAATTTAAGTTCAAATTATGGTGCCCAGATTTGGGCCCTATGGACCTATTTTGTAATTAGTATTAAATCAGTTTGGTGGACGATTTTGAGGACACTTTTGGATGATTAATTGTTATTGCAGATATTTTCCTAGCTCAAATAGGGATGCAAACCTCTGTTCAGGGCATTCTTAGGTGAGGATGAAACCCCTCCACCTACAATTACTAAGTACAATCAAGCCTAGACTTCGAGATCAACTCAAATTGTAATCTCTATACATCACAAGTTTAATTTTTTTACCAGCAGATCAGTTATATCTGAGAGTCAACATTTAGAGGTGAAGTTGATTGAATAAACCATATTTATGGGCAGTAACTTCACTATTTGCCATTTCCATTTGTGCTTGGAAGGTCAAGAAAGCATCATCTATGCGATAATCTACTGCAGTGGCCAGCATAGGAGAGGATCTATCATACCTGGGTGGTCATCAAAGGACAAATAGACATGGTCAAATCAAGATCTGTATTTCTAGAAGAGACGTCATAGCTACCAGCAACCCTAGATCACTACAGAGTAGTTGCTCAAATCACGTCCCTACATAAGAGTTACCAATTGGATGGTGACCTTGAGGGTTTCACACCTCAAGTTGAGGGAAAACACCAACTGGAAGATATTTCCAAAAGTTTTAAGGCGTCATCCTCCAGTTGCATGTCAACCTCAAGCTCAGATCACAGAAGTAAGAGGGTTTTGGGTCCAATTATTCGACCAAGCTGCTACTGGTCTATTTTCAAACAACTATAACTTCTTCACATCCTACATTCGCCTTGTACCAGGTTCATGCCTGATTGTATTTAACTGAGATTTGAGTTAATTAAATTGTTATCAGTTGTGCAAATCTGTGATTGAAATTCCAGAACTGTGCAAATTGAAAATTGCTTGTTTAGTCATTGGGGTTTATAATGTAATGATTTCTTTGTTGTAATCTATTCTAAACTGGTTAGGGTAGAGTACAAAACCTTAGGTTCATCACATTGGTATTAGAGCAAGCAGTCCTGCTAGCCTGCTAGGCTAATTTGGTGTATGCATCTGAGTCAAAGTGACCAAAGGGCTTTAGAGAGAGAGAAGAGAATAGTAGAGGCAACTACACAATAGGATAGCAATGTAATTGGAGGTAGACGTAAGAATAAAATGGCTGATCAGAAGGATGACTTGAAATCTTGCATGAGAAGACAAGAGAAAATGACACAAATGCTCATGCAAATGATGCAGAACTTGACTAACACATTTAACTACACCAGTTCTACACAAAATGATGCAAGAGAAGGGAGTAACTAAGATCAGAATGGGGTTGGAAATCACACTAATAACAATAGAAGTCCAATTGGATCAGCACTCAAACCTTTCCATCCTACCTTTTTTCCTAGAGTGGAGTCACCACAAGATGAGGAGGAGCCAAGCCAAGCTCCAAATGACTTCAAACACCTATCTAGATGAATACAAGAGACTTGATTTGGATGTTAGAAACCAAATCCCATTTGAACAATACAATAACGCTAGGTCAAGAAGTGGGCCAATGGAAGAAAGAAGAGATCTACAACAAAGGGTGAGTAAGTTGACACTCCCCACTTACAATGCAAATGGAAAGGTCACTACACGGGCTTGGGTTCAAAAATTGGATACACATCTCACTCAGCTCTATGCCAGTAGATGAAGCTACCAAGTTCACCATTCTTCATTTGGAGGGCATAGCTCATGAGTAGTGGCATCATGGATTGATCACACAAGGGCATCATCACATTTTGACATATGTTGATTTTACACAAAAGATCATAGAGAGATTTGATAAGAGATATCCGAAGGTGTACTTCAAAGAGTTGACACCTTTGAGGTAGCATGGTTCAATGGAGGATTATGTAGCATAATTTTAGCAAGTTTCAGTCATGGTGCTAAATGTGACGAATAGGAGGCTCATGTTTATATTTATGGAGGGATTATCAGTCACTTTGAGGTTTGGTGAGAGCATTGAGCCAACATCTTTGGAGGATGCTATCCAAAGGGCATTGAATTTGGAGGATTATATAGTCAAGAGAAAAATCCACCCCAAGAGTGCACTAGTAGGACAACCAAAGAGACTATTCCACAAGAGTGCTTTGCAACCAAGGCATTACCTCCAAAACCTAGTAGGGTGGAAGAGTCTAAAAATGAGCTTTGAAGGAAAAAAAACTATGCTTCACTTGTAGAGATCCATGAGAACCAGGTCACAGGTGCTTGGGAAAGGGATATGTGCACTATATAGAGGTAGTTTCTAATGAGGATTATGAGGCAAAAGAGTTTGAACTTGAGATTGTAGAAAATGAGGTTGAGCATGTGGATCAAGGAAGAGAGCATTTAGGTGGTACACTTGCTACACTTTTAAGAGCGCCTAGGTATCATCCTCTTTGAGTTAGAGGAGTCTTATAGAGACGTAGAGTGACAATCTTGATTGATGTTGGAGCCACCCACAACTTCATGCATGAGAGACTAGTGACTCTAATCAGTTTGAGGATAGATGATTTTAAGGGATTTAATGTTACAATGGTGATGGGTTTACTATTTCATGCAACAAAAGGATTCGATAGCTTGAGTTGACCCTAGGAGGGGCATAAGTGCGAGTGACTTCTATATGGTTGGAATTGGAGAGACAAATTTGGTTTTGTGTGTGCAAGGGTTGCACTCACTTGGAAAATTCTCAAAAAAATATTAGAATTTGTAGTTCAAATTCAAGTCTAATGGGAAGGAGGTAGTCTTCAAGGCCCAGCCAATGGGGTTCCCATGATTGTTTCAGCAAAGAGGATGGAGAGAGCTTTTTGTAGAGGCCAAGTAGCTTGGTAGTGTTGGCGTGGTTTTGAGGGCCTTAACACGAACAAAGTTTCAAAGCAGGGGATGCCTATTTATCTCTTGAACGAAGTATTGGAAGCATGCTAAGATTGCGAGTGAGATCACGCTTTCAACTCCAAGGTTCCTTTAACGCGAATAGACCCAGTTTGGTTGATGTGTATTTGCTGTGTTCTCACGAGGGGACTTACGTAATTGTTCAGAATGCGTGCAGTAACAACCAATATGCTTTTGAAAGGGATTTTTGCGCGAATGATTTGGCTTTAGAGTGCAAGTTTCCTAAAACTAACCAAGATTATGCGGAATTTGAATGGCTGCAGAGATTTCTAAAATCTAAAATCTAGTCTAAATGCAAAGGATGTTATGCTTCAACTTCAATGAACTTCAAACAAACCTTGCCTAGCCTCCTATGGGACAGCTTCAACAAAGTAAGTGCAATCTTCAAAGGATAAAAATGATGTTCAAATCATGATTCAATAGTGCAACTACCATCACAACGATGCATAACTACACACGAACCTTGATTGAAGTTAAGTGCAAAATGTCTAGTTGACCACGCAAGACGAGCTTATCATCAGTAAAGTCGTTAGTGGTATGGATAAAGGAAGTTCACCAACATCAAACATAAACATCCATGTTTAATTACTAGCATGAAATTAAGTCCTATTTGAAGTCAAAGGAAGAAGAAACCTCACGAACTACTCAAAACAAAGTTTAAATTCACCATCAATGAAAGGCTTTATTATGAATAGCTTTTGTGACAATCTCTTACAAAATTCTCAAAGGGAGAATTCCCCTTCTTCTCCAATAATGCAAATGAAAACTACTCTAACTTAAAATTATCTACTCTCTATTCTGCTTCGAAAATCCACTATATTGACTACTCTCTGGTTCTGACTATGACTACTAGAGTACAAATGAGGGGGACTCCCCCTTATATAGCTGGCCAGTCCCAACCGACGGTCCAGATCGAATTACAATGGAGGGCTCAGATTGAGAAACCTCAGCCCTAGACGAGTTTTCCCTAAAAACTGACAGAAGGTGGAGGAGTGGCGTCATAAATGCTCCCAAAATAGCAGATTCCTTCTTTGACCATCATGAGCAATTAATGCCCACTACCCTTCTAGAAGATTCTCGTCCATGACCCGGATTCCTTTGCTCTTCTCTCTGACCGCGTACGCTACGAATCGTGCCAGCACTGCGTCGACCTCCTCCTCAGAAATTGATGGAGTAAGATTCAGCTGATATTCTAGAATCGCCACCATTTGCTCATGCTTTTCACAAGATTTTCCCCAAGCTTCGATAGAATCTTGTGTGCTCTGAATGATTGTTGAAAACGTGGAGATGTTTTCAAAATCCAATTGGGAAAACGTCCTCATCTCAGAAAAGAAAGGCTGCAACCTTGCTTTTAGTCCTTCTGCATCTACCTCCTCATGAGTAAGCCTCCTCGCGAACACTGCCTCCAACATGTTGAGGATACTCTCGTGAATATTCCTCATAGACTTTCTGATTCTGGAGGACTCCATAGCTGCAGTGTCAAAGAAACTCTTCCCGGTGAAGGCTGCTGAATGCCACCCACGAAAGTCATACCTATCACCCGCCTGGATTACCCCTTCATTCACCAAAGTTTGCGTGGGCACACGCATCAAGACAGCAAGACGAGGGATTGTTTTGTCTTGAAAGATGTGGGTGTCTCCCCAAGCTTGCTCGACATCGTCCAGGCGTGAAAGAATACCAGATGCATTTTGAAATGCCGAGACAAGATCAGCCATGAACTTTTCTGCCTCATTGCGGACACCGCTTATCCATTTGTCCCCTTCTCGTACAGCCCTCTTCACTTCTTCAAGGCCGCTGATTGGCTCTCGTGGCAATTCCGGTGGAAGCTCTGCCGCAGGATTTTGTTGAACGACTGGATGTGCCAAATGTTGCACATATTGGACCAGCGCCCTGTGCTCCTTCTTTAGTCTTTTATACTTTCCTTCCTTCTTCACCAGCCTATCCTTCAATGCCTGAAACGAACTTTCAGCTTCTTCCACTACTTGTGCTCCGGAAGGACGTCCCAACTCAACTGTGGTGATCGTATAATTCTCTGGCATCGCATCACTCAAATCATGATCTTCCCTTGGGACGGCAATGTGAAGGCTGCGGGACCCGGCCTCATTAGTTTCCATCCTTGTATACTTTCTTGCCCTCTTCCGTTTAGGCGACTTGCTTGTTCTGTTTAAGAGTTCTTCCATTTCAACTGCCAGGTCAGCATCATCATCTTGTTCCCTCCTGATTGCCTGTGAGAGCCAATTGCGCTGAATATCATAAATGATCAGGGGCTGCTCCTCAGTTGCTTCCACTTCCCGAACTTCTTCCCGAGCAATATTTGGTTGAGGCTCAATTATTTCGACATTTTGATCACTTCCCTCATGAGTCCCAACATCTTCCTCCCCGAAGGAAAAATCGAAGTGGGTGTCCATATCCGTTTCTTCCCCTTCATCTGGCTTACTGGCAGCTTCAGGATCATTGACACTCTGAGTATCTACTTCCCTCGGCATTGGTTGGTTAACCTCCCCAACCTCCGGCTCTTCATTTCTCAAAGTTCTCTGATCAACAAACAACGAGACCTCACGCACACTAGAAGAATGAGTCACCAGCTGAGTAGACATTGTGTCCTCCGACCCTTGAGGCTCCGGCTGGGTGGGCTCCCTTCTAGATTCTGGACCTCGTGTGATCTGTTTCTTTCTCTTCGCTGACACCGGTGGTCTTTTATCACCCATGAGGTCGTATGTGAAAGCAACTGACCTCCTCCTTAGTCTGTGAACACGTTCTTCCACCCAGGCCCTTGTGAAAGTCAAAACAGGAATAGACAAGGTGTCTAAATCCGTGATCTCTGGCTCGGCCCAATCTAACGGTGGAAGTGGTGTGTTCTTTACTGCTTCGTAATCCGGGTGAGTTACCATGGCATCTTCCTCAACTTGATCCGGCACCGGGATCACCTCACATTCCCTGATTAACTTTAGAGGCAGCCTTGAAAACATTCTTTTTCTGATTTCATCCTCACTTCCAGCATTCGCCCAAAAATCTTCTAGGTGAGCCCTGTGCCTGTAATCCACACCTTGCACTGTCCCGATCTTTCCCCGAGGATCGAAATCCTGCCGGCTGGTATGAAGAGTTAGCTTGTAGAACTTCAGCTCATCCTTAGCTTCCTTGGCTGCCTGCAGAGTGGGGCATTCTTCAAGCGAGTTTCCCAATACAATGGGAAAGGGCAAGCCTCCCTTCTTTCTCTTAATGATTTTGTCGTAGGCCACCAATTGCCTAGACAATTCCAGCAGTATCATTCTATTAGTTGGATACCTTGGCAACTTGTAAACATATGAATCGTATCCTGGGAGCCTCAAATAGGTAAACTTCGGGAATTGGACGAACCAAAACCCGTACTCTTCTATCAGCATCTGGGCTTCTTCGGATATCCTTTGCTGTAGCCTCTGCTGAAGGGTCCTTGTAATATACATCGTGAATGCATCATTCACTCTCTTGAAATCGCCGGTATGAGTGAGGTGTAATTGTCTGCAAGACTCATGAATCTTGAACTGGTTGTACCCACAGCCGATTGGTTCTTGATACGCCAAGCCCCTATACTTTGTCATTCGAGCCAGCATGTATATAACGTACGAGCTCATGTAAAATGTTCTCGTTCTCTTCAGGCTCTGGAACTGTTCATCAATATTATCGCTTATCATCTGTGCCCAGTTCACTGCCTCCTTCCCTTCAAGCACTACACTGATGTAAAAGAACATCCATGGCTCGAATATGAATGACTGTGGGCTGCCATTAACTCTGCTGAGAAGCATAATGATGTCGCAATACTCTTGCTTCAACTCTTCTGAGATTATCTGTTTCGGCAGCTTGGCAGCAGGTGGCTTTGGCTTCCGCATCCACGTGGTATTGATTCTCTTCACACACTTGTCGAAGGACGTGGCGTACATTTTGTCAGCCTTCGCCTTGGATTTATATAACATATTGCCCGTAGCCAATATGCCAAATGCTTCGCCAATTGCATCGGGAGCGAAGTTGGCTAGTATCACACCATTTGGAGACACGATGGTCCGATCCTCTGAGCTATAAAAGTTGGCACATTCCAGGATCAACTCCGGACAACGAACCACTGGTTGGAACCCTGCTGCTGCGTATAATCCACTCTTCACAATATTGCGCGATGCCTCAGTAGGAAGATTGCCACCCTGTCCATACATTCTGCGCATGAAGGCCTCGAGGTTAAAGGGCCCAAGGTTGGTGTCCGTCAGGTTTCCGAATTTTGACACGATCTTGGATTCTGGGATAAAGGACTTTTTCAGACCCTTGATAATCGCCTGCCTGGAGGCGTTCTCCTTGACAACTTCGTTGTTTGCAGCCTTAGCTCCAGCCTTGCTTGTTCCAGCAACATCAGCCTTTCGTCCATCGGCCATCTGCAAAACAAAAAGCAAACATTACTCCATCAACCTTTTAAAACAAAAATCACGTGAGGCGGCTGGCGGCTGGAATTGGCTGCAAAAATAAATACAAGTTAATAGCTTCAACAACCAACTTTGATTTTAAACCTCTCAAACTCCGAAATTTATCAACTTGCAGCCAAAAGAAATATTCAACTCCCCGTAAGAAATTAACTCCAACAATTTCAGCTTCGGAAAATGTGTTAAGTTTCAGCAACATTTAAATCATCAACTTCGGATATTTAAAATCAGCAAACTTGCAAGTTACAAATTACCAAGTTTCAAATCAGCTCTTCGACAGTTATACATCAGCAACTTCGAAGAGTTTAAATAAGTCCGAATTTTTTTTTTTTAAAACGAGCAAGTTCAAATCAGCAAGCCTCAACAATTTAAAATCAACTTTTCGAGAGTTATAAATCAGCAACTCTGAAAAGTTTGAGCAACCATAAAACAGCAACTTTGAAGGCTTTAACAAATTTAAATCTGATTTGATTTTAACATTCAGCAACTCTCAAAAATTTAAAGCTCAATCAATTTCCAATTCAAACAATTTTTTGACCTCCAGCACAAACAATTGATTTCAGCCTTTTCAATTTTAAACTTCGAAAACATTTCAACATTCAGCAAAAATATAAAGCCTCAGCACTTCGAATACTTACCTCAGCAACGTGAAGAAATAAAAATGCTTAACCCTTCAAACTTTATTTTGAATCGTAGCACTTCGCAACTCTGAATCTCAGCAACTTCAAGAAATCAACTTTCAGCAACTTCAATCTCTTGCAAAAATCGAACTTAGCACCCCACTCTTTCAGCAACTCTCAAATTGAAAACTTCACAACTCAATTCACCAGCATAAATTTCAACTTCGAGTCTTGTGAGATGAGAATGAAAATCCTCAGAGTTTTATAGCAAAAGACTGGTGCTAATTTTAGCAGATGCCTTTTATTCCCTTCATAATGACTGACGTGTTTGCTAAATTTAAAAGGGAATATTCCAGTCGTCAGGCAGTTGTTATGACAATTTGCTATTCGGGGAGATTCTTTCCTCGATTTAAATTTAAAATTCCCTCCCGACTGCCAGTTACATTTAGTAATTTCGAAAAATCAATTTTTACTCCGATTTGAAGTAATCTCAACTGCATATTTTAAAACGGCATTTTAATTTATTAAAAATTTAATTTAATTGCCGAAATTTTAATGACTCATCGGCCCACAGCGAAAATTAAATCATCAACACTTCAAATCGGCTAAGGCGAATTTTATTTTTCCATCCCGTAATAAACTCGGAAATGGATTCCCCATGGTTAAATCGTCCGAAATTTTAAAATTTCATGGGTTAAAAATTAAAGGGGAATTTAAATATTGACTTGGGAAAATAATTAAATTAATTAAATTAATTAATTTCCCCATCTTAAGCCAATTCAAAAAGAATTTAATTGCACCGGAGAATTATTTTTTCATCCCTAGCGCCTTTTTAATTTATTTTTAACCTTTTTAATTATTTGAGAGCGCAGCCCCATTTAAAATTTTAAAAATTCAACCTTTAAAGATGAAACATATTATATCACAAGCTTTAATTTAACCCTCTTGGTTTATTTTTAATAATTTCTCCTTTAGTATTTTACACATGCCTTCCACGTTTTGGATTTTTTTTTTTTTTTTAAACTAGCTTGGTCTTAGGCACACTTTAGCCCATGAGCATTCATATTTTCCAAATATTTATTCAAGGCGCACTTTGAATGGTAAGGTTTGAAATTAAAAATTACGCCTTGTGCACTTAGGAACTTCAAGAGTCTCATTATCAAATTAAAAAGGAGGAGGGCGCATTTCATAGCCTGAGCATTGAGGCGCAAATCCTTTAAGCAACTTTCAATTTCGCCACTTAGATAATTTCAATTATCTTCTCCCTTTCAAGGCGCATATGAGGGCTGATGCTTCCAGTTTCATCCCAGGCGCAAATGGGATGCAGAGATTTCGATTTAAAGTGGGGCGCATTTAGACCCATAGACGTCCACTTTGCCAGGCGCATTTCACATGGCGGACCTTAAGTTTCACCACACTTAGCATTTTCAATCTAACTCCAGCTTGGGACGCATTTCAGACCTTGTGCATTGAGTTTATCACTTGGGCGCATATGAGATGTGTGGAGCTTCAGACT
The DNA here is from genome assembly GCA_007258455.2 of Sequoia sempervirens. NCBI lineage: Eukaryota > Viridiplantae > Streptophyta > Pinopsida > Cupressales > Cupressaceae > Sequoia > Sequoia sempervirens. Next base: position 14,456 of record VDFB02155860.1, read on the forward strand.
TCAAATGCTTCAGAAAATTCTTCCTTTTAAGGCGCAAATATCATGGTAGACTTCAATTTTGAGGGCGCACTTGATGCATTTTTGCCTTAGAAACATCACTATCTCCCTCCAAGCCTTGGGCGCAAAT
>VDFB02155862.1:0-15084 GCA_007258455.2 Sequoia sempervirens
AGCAACCAGCTGTGCATTCACCAACAATCATGTTATATATCTGAAAGTGCGATTGAGCAGGTGAGTTTAATTCACTAAATGAATTCAATAGTACATTTACATCAGATATTGCTAAATAGTTCATATTTTGTGTCACTTGTTGATCATAATCATATATGTCATGCAAGTTTCAGTTCATCTATTAATTCTTTTCACAAGTCAAGGATAGTGAACAGGCATACATTATGCCTTAACGAAGAGTTTTGTTATGATTTTTCATTGTGAAGAGAGCAGATTTTGAAAGCAGTTTGATAAGTGGAACATAAAAATGCATGAAGAGTACCATGTTATAGCTGAGTACGAGACAAAGATTAGACACTCAAGTGGTTAATAAACTATCAATTTCAGCTTGACTGGCAATGCAGTGTATTCAAATGGTAGATAAGTTACTAGTTCTAGTTGATTAATAAACAAATACAACATTATGAGTTATAATGAGAAAGTGATCATTCTAGAATAATGAAGAAAGAACAAGCATATCAAGGATGTCTCAGAGGTGTCAATCATGCATGGAAGAGGCCAGGTAAGGTGTAGCACATGATAATACTACCATGTTTCACTTTAGAATCTCTACAAAATCCCAAGAATAGAAAGCAATGTTGCTGTGTGGTGAAAGTTAAGTAATCTAGAAGGGAGATTTTCTATGTGCAAAGAAAACAACATGGGGTAGTAATATATTCAAGTAATTTTCATATCTTAATCAGAATACACCATTTGGGAGACTCATTCTAACATCCAGGTACATTTGCAAGGAATTACCACTGTCGGATAGACAAAGGTTCATAGTTTTGATAGGAATTTACACACATAAGGGTTATTTTCAGAATGAGCAGATTGTGTATGGAATAAGTAAGTAAATTTTGTGTGGAAAAGGAAACAGCATGAACTCATATGGCTGTGGTGCAAACAAGGGATGCATTTCCAGAATTTATAAGTCTGTGGTTCATTTTTCTTTAGGAAAGCTAAAGGGTGTCAAGCATTTGTATGGAGGAAATTAACAGGCACATAAACACCAACAAAAGCAGAAGCCACTAGTCATATGGGTCGAGCCCATAAATTGAATGCAAGTGAATATATAGTTTTGTCACCATTCACAAAATTATCCATGTTCAGAATACATAAAGCATGTATTTTTTCCACTTTCTGTGTTACCCAAGAGAGGGCTTGTTAAGCAAAGGTCAAGATAAATGCAAAGAATGGGTGGTTGAGCTCTGCCAGGAAAATAAGAATACATACATTTTCTTTGAAAATTTCCAATACCCATGTCATTATTTTGTTTTAGAGGTTTAGAATAAGCCACTGGTTGTTTTGGGTCGAGCCCATATGGATAAAATCATACAAATAAATTTGCAGTTTTGAATCTCAAATACCCATTTTCAGGGTTACATTTAAATATAGAAAAATGCAATAATCATGATAACCCATATGGGTTTTACTTTCAAAAGCAGTATAATACAAAATGTGCAAATTTTTGTGTTGGTTTGAGCTTCAAAGTAGAAGAATTGCAGCTCTCATCTAATTTTCACAATACCCACGAAGAGACAACAAGGAAGTACAAAAATGTGAATTCCTGTTTGGGTCGAGCTCATGGCTAAATGCAAATGGATATACAGAAAACCCGCATGTGTTTTAGTTTTTTAATACATAGTTTGTAACTTTTAGAGCTAACCCATATGGGTTTTTACATCAAATTGCAGAATGACAAGCAAAAACTGAATTTTCTGGGGTGAGTCGAGTCTTAGAATAGGAAGATGAAGTTTCTACTCAATTTTCATAATACCCATATGCGGGTTTGCCTCAAATACACAGGAGGAAGATAACATATGATTTAAAACTTACAAGTTCAAGTCTGGGAAGAGTGGGTATAACCGTGGCCAATAGCTTCAAAGAGCACCAGAAACCAAGAGTTCGAGCTCTCGAAATTGCAGACGAGCTCTCATAATAGTAAAATGTAAACACAAAAAACACAGAGCAAAGGTATCAGAGGTTGTATTGGTCATGGCCAAAGAAGAATAAAGCACAGGAAGTAGGGAGAAGTCAGAAAGAAGTATGACAGGCCACGCCCATAGAGATTGTTCTCACTTTAAAATGAAGTAGAAGAACCATAATAATAAGCAAAATAAGCTTACCCAGGTGAAATTTCAACTGTCAGAAGGCAAAGCCGAAGTTCCAAAGGCACACGAGTACCAGTCCAAGCTCAAATCAGTCATGGTGGCGATGGTAGAGCTTCTTTCCTTCAAAATAGATAGTGTAAAATGAGTGATCATTAGGGTTTGACTTCATTTTGATCAAACCCTAATTCGACCTTATGATGATTTGATATTCGATCTGAACACATGTTGAAATTCAAAATGATTTCGCCTTTGCAGTATGACCTTTATTAAAATCTAAATGATGTTATTTGAAAGGGGGGCCAAAATTCTTATGCTAGGTCGGCTTGTAAGGTCTTTATGACTTTCATTCTTGCCTTAGTGAAATATGGGTTTGTGCCTTATGATTATTTGCTTTAAGAGAAAGGTTGAAGGTATGATATGCATAAGGAGTGCTTTATGATCTAAAAGTGATTATTCTTTTGTCACTTAGGTTTTGTTTTCTTGAGGGGTCAATGATCCATTTAGGGTTCTTATTTAGTTGATTTTAGAGAAATCAATAAGTTAAGGTGAGAAGAGATAATTATGTGATGTGTTTTATGATTTTTGAGAAAATCAAAATATTGTAATGGAGTAATAAGGAGTTTTTCTTTTTGCAAAAGATTTAAATCTTTAATTGCAAAAATAGATTAATTGTGCAAATCTGCATCTTGTAAAGCAGAATCATAAAACAATATTCTATAAATTGTTTTATGTTTTCTTGCTATTTTTAGCAGATTTTTGTTGCCTTTTCCTCTTGGTCGGATTTCAGAGCTATCTTGGAGAGATAAGTTGTTTTTTGAGCTTTTAAAGCAAGATTATCCTATTTTTAGAGCTTGACAGTGTGATCATAAAAGTAGTATGCTTTTTTCTGCTTTTAAGCAGTTTTTTGAGATAGTTTGAAGGCCTTTTCCTTGAGCTTTTTTTGAGCTCGGATTAGGGTTTCTAGAGAGTTATGTTTATAGACTTAGTCTTTTCACTCTCCTCTCTTAGTAGTTGAGATCAAAGTTCCTACTCATACACATTTTTGAGCTTGTGAACCCATTATTGTACTCAGTTTCAGATTATGGCATTCTCCTTCAGTTGAATAAAGACAACATTCCTACTTCTCATTTCTATGTCCATTTGCAGTTTTAGTTTGATTTTATCTTGTGATTTCTATTTACAGAATCCTTGTTTTGTCCTTAAACTATAATTCTTAATGCAGAAAGTTCATTAATACAGGTTGCATGTTGTGCTTCAAGTCGAGTCTTCATGCAAATCATTTATGTATCAATTGTTCTTGAGAAGTTGTGAAATATTGCATCTTTCTAAAAATTGTTTGTGAGGAAGAGATCATAACCATCATTAAATCATTATTAGGTTCGGAAAGGTCATCTGTTAGAAATAGGTTTTTATGTTCAGTCATCTTTTATCCCTTTCCTCAGAGCTATTTTAAAATAGAATTCATCATTAGAGAACCAACTCACTTTGGAGATTCCTTCTTCGTTCATATTACCCACATCTAAAAGGTTTCCATGTTTAAGTAGTTCTTGAATCGCATTGACCGAGGATACAAAACTATTGACAACAATTACCCCTCTAATAGAACTAAGATCCATTGATTTGCATCAATCTGTGCATTTCATGATGTATTTTTGATCCAAATTGATGTTATGGTGGTTTATACTGGGGGAGTAGTCAAATGTTTAGGAGTTTGGGTGGTTCAAAAGCTTGTAATGTATATCTTTTCCATTGATGTCAAAGGGGAGAAACGATGTGTGAAAACTTTAGAGAGAAGAACCTTGTGGGGAAGAGTTGTGTGGATGAGTTGTGTTGTTGTGTTGATGGTATTTTTCACATCATGTGTTTCCATCAATTACAAAGGGGGAGATTATTGGATATTGTGGTTGTGTTGCTGATATGTGGTTGTCATTGATGTCAACATTATTAGCATTAATGCACTAGAAGCTGTATATGTCGAGGATATTGAGAAAATTGTAATAAGAAGTGTTGTAGGTTGGCAGTGGTGAAGTGAAGTTCATTTTGTCGATGAGTTCAATTCGTTGGTGTTTAGAGGTTGTGGAATAAATGGTTTCTTGTTGAGTATATTTAGTTTATCCATGTCAAGTTTCAGAAATCTGCGCGAAGATTTGATCGAGTTATGAAGATTTGTATTTTGACAGTTTTTATGTTAATTATGTTTGTGTTCCCGAATGAAGATCATGTAATTTCAGTAAGTTCAGTTGCTGTGGATGCTTCTTTGGTGTTTCATAATTTTTTTGGATGTTTCTAGTTTGTGCTCTATCTATTTTGCACATCTACATTGTTCATTGCACTTGCGATCCGAAATTTTCTCTTGCATGTTCATGTTTTTCATGTTCCTAACTGACAAGGTGTTGAAGCATGTTGTGGATCTTCGAGGATTAATTAATTGGAGTGGTTTGTGTTAGAGGATGTTATTTTGGGTCTTAACTATGCTATGGTCAACCTTGGTTGATTCACATGAATAATCTTTAATGATATGAGCTGACTATTTATATTCTTTATATTCTTTTGTTGGAGCCAACTTATAGCGATGTAATTTCTTGTTGCAAATATACAAGAGTGATTATTTTATCATTTGGATGAGTGAGTGTGTGAAATGTGTGAGTCCTATGTGTGAATATTTTTTAGATCATATGAAGGGAGAGTAGAGTGTGAAGAAGAGTGAAGAAGAGTGAAAAAGTGTTCATGAGCTTAACTAAAACTGTAACCAAGCATTCACAAATGCTATTTTCTCAATTCAAAGTCTAATGGATTTAATTAGAACCTTTCTATAAGACAATGTGTCTTCCTTTGTAATTGAGCAGTGAGCTCTAGATAGTGTGCCTGAATGCATGTGCATAATTCCCCATTCATATTTCTTATACTTTTAGCAGGGTATAATCTTGTGGACTAACCTCCACCATGGTTTTTCCCCTAATAGGGTTTCCACATAAAAATCTTGGTGTTATGTGTGTTTCTGATTTGCTGTTCATTAATGCTTTCATTGATATTGATCAAATATGAGAATAAGGATTAATAAGTTTAATAAGTTTGAAATTCGGTGATAATTGATTCACCCCTCCTCTCTCAGTTGTCTATCCTTGTGTTGCTAACAAGGGTTCTATAAGGAAAGAGGCAAAATTTAGAGTATCTAAGAAGCAATTTGATCTAGATTTTGATAGTGGATTAGATCTGGACGAAGATAATTTTATTAGAAAGCTACAAAGAGGTTCTAGTAAGTATAAAGGAAAGTTACCTTTTAAGTGTTTTAATTGCAATAAAGTAAGACATTTTATGGCTAAATTTCTCCATAAGGATTCTAACAATGTTGAGAAAAAGTATGGAAATAAATTATTTTAGAGAAGGAATAAAGATCAAAGGAAACAAAATAGTTTCTACACAACTGATGAAGACTAATCTACTGATGAAGAATATGAAGATATATTTGGAGATGAAAAAGAAAAGGTTGTATTCTTGGCTTTTGAAACTACTTAAGAAGATGCAAAAACATATTTTAGAAACAATGAAGAAGAAGTAGATCTTGTGGAAGAATTGATATGTGTTGGAGAAGAGATTAAAAGACTAAAGAAGAGAATTGTAGAAGAAGTGAAGGCTAAAGAAAAGGTATCTTTGGATATGGAGAAAGTAGAGAAGATGATTGTTGAACTACAAACCTATGCAAAAGAAGAAAAAAGGATTGAAGAAATTATAACCTAAAAAATTGTTGTCAAAACAAAACGACCGTGAGAAGCTTGAAGAAGAATTGTTAATAAGAAAAGAGCTTGAGAAGGTGAATCAAAAATTACAAATGAAGTTTGGAAAGAGTATTGATACTCTAGATAAGATATTGGGATATCAAAGATCTCCACATATCAAAACTGAAATTGGTTTTGATGATTAGAAGAATAAGGGGACAAAATATTTAGTGCAACCTTCTAATGCAAGTCTAAAAGTGACTCAAGTATTGTGGATCATATACCATTTCTTCTAAAATATTTATTGCAAGTGATAAAAGAAAGACATAGAATGATGGCTTTATTCAAGTTGAGAAGAAGAGCAGAAGGTTTGAAAGATAGAGATACATCACTAGGTTTAATTATTCTTTTTTTATTACTACTTTAATTGTAATAATTTTAGTTATAAGGTTGTGGACTATAGAAATGATCCAGCAGGAAGAAATAACTTTGTTAACAATAATGCATTTACACCTTTGTACAATTTTAATATCATTTTCTACAAATGCATTAATTTTGGACACATTGCTAGGAAATGCAAAAGCAATTTTGTGAGTTCTCTTCCAGAAATATGAAGAAAAGGATCATAATGTAGAAGTCATGAATTAGATAAAGTCTAGAAGAATATTCCAGAAGAGAAAAAGTTAGAGAAATGAATGATTTCTCAAATTGCTCTACATGCTTAGAAAGAGAAGAATCTATGGATCATAGACAACGAATACTCAAGTCACATGACTAGAGTTAAAAGTAAGTTTATGAATTTCAAGAAATTTGAAGGAGGTTCTATGACTCTTGGAAATAATTCTATTGACAAAATCACTAGTAATGGTACTTTGAGTCTTGATGGTGGTAGGACAAAGGCACATGATATTTTATATGTTGGAGGAATAAAACACAATGTTTTAAGTGTAAGTCAAATATGTGATAAAAGGTAACAAGCTATGCTTTAGTGCTGAAGACTATGAAATTAGGAAATCAAGTATCAAAGAACTGATTGTGGAAGGAATAAGGACAAACAGTGACATATATCATCTCAATGAGTTGAGTGGAAAAAATTGTCTTGCTATGCAGAGAGAAGAAAGTTGGGTTTGGCACAAAAGGTTGGGACATATTAATTTTGATGACATTATAAATGTTAGCTCAGGAAGAATGGTCTAGGATATGACAAATATTAAGAAGCCTCAATCTACTAGGTGCAAACCATGTCATGAAGGAAAAAAAGAAAAAAATAAGATTTCTTACTAAGGCTCATATTCTAAATCAAAACCATTGGATTTGGTCCATACAAATCTATGCAAACCTATGAAGATAAAGAGTCTATAAGGAGACAAGTATTTCATGATGCTTATTTATGATTACACTAGAATCACTTGGATTATTTTTCAAAATAGAAGTCAAAGGTGTTTGAGAAGTCTAAGGAATTCAAGGCATTAGTAGAGAATGAAAATAAAAGCATAATCAAGGTTTTGAGATCAGATAGAGGTGGAGAATTCACTTCTAAAAAGTATGAAAATTTTTGTGAAGAGCATGGGATTTGGATACAATTTTCTACTCCTAGGAATCTATAGCAAAAAAAAGTTGTGAAAAGGAAGAACCAAACTATATAGGAGATGGAAAGAATAATGTTGTGTCAAGAAAATCTGCCAAATACGTATTGGAGAAAAGCAGTTCAAATTGTGGTATATATCCTAAATAGAGTTCAAATCAGATGTAAGACTGATCATACACCATATGAGTCATTGAAAGGAAGACCAACTTTATTTAGACGTCTCAGGATATTTGGAAGCAAGTTATACATTAAAATGAATAAAGAAAATTCAAGTAAGATTGATTTTGGATCCGATGAAGGTATTTTTCTTGGTTACTCTTTGAAAAGTAAAGAATATAGATGTTATAACAAAAGATTGGAGAGGATTATGGAAAGTGAAAATGTGAAAGATTATGAAACAATCCATTCTACTGGTACTTTGTAAGTAGAAGATGATGAAGAACCAATTTGCAATAGTGATGAAAATTCAAAAGTTGTTACAAAAACTCTAGCAAAATATGTTTAAGAGAATCATTTTGAAGACTAGATTATAGGAGATAAAGATACTAGGGTTTAGACTTGGAGGATACTTGAGAAGGAAAATGAGTAAGTACACTTTGCATTACTATCAAAGATAGAACAAAATTCTTATAAAGAAGAAAGAAAAGAGAAAGGTTGGATAAAAGCTATGGAGCAAGAGATGAATCAGATCAAGAAGAATGAAACTTGGAAATTGGCTGCAATACCTAAGGAAAAGAATGTGATTGGAACCAAGTGGGATTTCATAAATAAACTAAATGAAGAAGATGAATTGATCTAGAACAAGGCTAGACTTGTGTGGAAATGATATGGTTAGCTTGAAGGTGTATATTTTTAAGATACATTTGCTACGGTAGCAAGACTAGAAGTAATTAGGATGTTTTTGGCTCTTTCAACATTCAAGAATTTCAATGTATACTAGATGGATGTTAAATTAGCATTTTTAAATGGACAGCTAGAAGAAAATGTCTAAATTGAACAATTGAAAGGGTTTCAATGTTCTGACAATCCAGATTGTGTGTGAAGATTGTAGAAGGCACTTTATGTACTCAAACAAGCCCCAAGAGCTTGGTATTCAAGGTTGGATGGATTCTTGTAGCAACAAGGGTTTTAGAGAGGAAGTGCAAATAGTAATATGTACATAAAAATAGAAGGTGATAAACTGTTGATAGTTGTGGTCCATGTAGATGATATTATTTTTGGTGGTGGGTATGTGTAGGATCATCATGGAAAAAACAAGCCCTTAAGTGGAAAAAAATTTAGAAAAATCAGAGTTAGGCAACTTGAAGTAAAAGAATTGAGTAATTTATCTATATTATTTCAAAAATATGTAAAAATAGAATCTATAGCATATTAAAGTTTCTAAACTACTAGGTTTTAAAATATATATATATATTTGGTGAAAATTTGAAATTTCAATGCAGTAGTACTTAAATTTCAAAGGAAAAAATAAGAAGTAGGTGTCTATCTAACCACCCTAACCACAATAAAATGATAATACTTTTTAAAAATTTAGATATAAGTATAGATTCATGTCCAGATGTGAAGCATATTTTTTGTAATTTTTTTCCAAGTAAATAATTAATTATGAATTTTTATTACAACTTTTAAAAATATAAAAAGTATATATCGACCACTTAACTTGGTCAAAACTTCATGAAATTCAATTTTCTTTTTCTAATCCTATAGTATCGGAAGCATAGAATGTGACACATGTTTTGGATTCAAAAATGTGATATCGTTTCAAAGCTATAGATTTTTTCAATTAGCCTATAATCGGGACTTTAGTCATAATTTGAATAGAAAATGAATAATAATTACTTATTAAATTCAAATTAAAGCATAATTTATATTGGTGGAAAGCTTAGAATGTCCTTTAAAAACCCTTTTCATTTTATCAATTTTGGGTTAAAAAAAGGTCGTCAGTCACATACCCATCAAATTGCCACTTTTTGGCCCATCATGATCCTGCACGTACCTTGGTAGTAGTGATTTTATGTGTAAGGTGTTTTAGAAGGAAGTGAAATATCAATTTTAGATGAATTATCTTTCCTTATTTGGTTACAGATTGCACAATTAAACAAAGGTATACTCATTTCCCAAAAATGTACATAAATGAGATGCTAAGTAAGTTTAGGATGGAAGACTACAAACTAGTGGGTACACCTATGGTTACAAGATATAAGTTGAGTAAAGATGATGAATCTTATTATGTAGACCAAACCTTGTACAAATATATGATTGGTAGTTTGTTGTATGTGACAACATCTAGACTAGATATAATGTAGGTAGTTGGAGTGGTAGCTAGATTTCAGGAAGCACCTAAGCAAACTCATGTCAAAGAAGTAAAGATATTCAAATATTTGAAGGCTACAATAAATTTTGGATTGTGGTATCCAAAGAGTGAAAATTTCACTCTAGCTACATACACAAATACAGATTGGGTAGGAAACATAGATGACCGAAAAAGAACAAGCAGTGGAGCTTTCTTTCTTGGTGATAATTGTTGAAGTTGTAAAATCCAACCTCACAAAACCCAGTGATCACCTAAAAGAAAAATAACCTATCACATAGGAGAGATTCAAACAACACAAAGATATTGATCTACAAACCAAGAGAGTAAAATTCCATAAACAAGAATTAATACTTACAAAGAGCTCAATCCTTAAGAAAGGAGATCAAAACCCTAAAGTGAACCCTAGGATTTAATAAAAGAATTATTATATAATTATAAAAGTTCCTAAGTTTAGCTTAAGTGAAAAATAAAGTAAAGGTGACTTAATTAATTAATCAATATGATTAAATTAATTAAGTAATTAACCTATTACTCTAACACCCCCCCTTAAGATGAACTTAGGGAGAATCTAAAAAACTAAGGACAAAATGCATGAAAGAAAAGATGGGTCCTAACAACAAGGCCTGATGAGGTACCCAAATACAACCAAATCTCTGTAAAGTAGAGAAAAGGAAAAAACCCAGTGGGAAAAACCTCCTCTCCAAAAAGAGATGAAAGCAAGCTGAAAAAACATGAGGGAAGGAAGGCCTTACAAAGATCCCCCAAGGAAAAATTCCTTCAACCTAAGCATAGATCATAATTGAAGATAGTGCGGCGATTCCAAAGGTTTCATGAAGATGTTTGCAACCTACTCTCTATAGGAATGTACTCCAAGATGAGAGACCCATCCTAAATCAACTGCTTGATAAAGTGCATGTGGATCTCAATGTGCTTAGTCCTCTCATGCTCCATTGGATTGCAAGAAATGTGTATAGCACTCTGAATTTCACACCAAAGAATAATGTGCCTATCAGGAGGAAACCCAAACTCTGTCATCAATTTCCAAAGCCGTAAAATTTCCTGACTAGCCAACACCATTGCTCGGTACTCAAACTCTATAGATGATAATGCAATAGAAGATTGATTCTTGCAAGACCATGTAATAGGACCAGAACCAAGGAAAATAAATAAATCTAGAAGTAGAGTTTCCATCATTGACATCATCGACCCAATATGAGTTACTGAATCCAAAAATGTGAGGGGCTCCTAATGTGTAGTGAATTCCATAATGTGTGGTTCCCTAAATGTACCTCAAGATATGTTTGGAAACTTACCAATGGCTCTCATGTGGATCATGTGAGAACTGAGAGACAAGGCCAATCACAAAGGAAAGATTAAGACACAAATGTGTCAGGTACAAACTACCAAGCAACTATGTGTATAATGTAGAATCTATTGAAGGAGTAGAGAAATTGGAAGAAAAGACAAGACCTGAATGAAATGGTGTGGGGGAATGCTTGAAATAAAGCATGCTAAATCTATGGAGCATATCAAGAGCATACTTCTGTTGAAGTATAGAAATCCCATTTGAAGATTGAATAACCTATAGACTAAGAAAATAGTGTAGAAGACTGAGATCTGTCATCTCAAATTTCCATCAAAGCTCTTTGAACACTCTAAACCATGGAGGATGAGCTACCTATAAGAATGAGATCATCAAAATATAGTAAAAGGATCAAAAGATCACCCTCTTGACATTGAATGTACAATGTGGGATCTAAATGACAATGTGTGAAGTGAGAGGAAAACAAAAAAGAGTCCATCTTCTCATAGCAAGACAAAGGGGATTGTTTGATACCATATGTAATGAATGCAAAAGTCTACAAATGAAATAAGTGTCCTACACAAATCCCTAAGGCTTCTCCATATAGATCTCCTCATGTAGGTCTCCATGCAAGAAGACACGCTTCACATCCATCTGAAAAATTGTCCATCCCTGTGAAGCTACTAGTGAAAGTACAAAGCAAATAGAATTCATCTTTAAAACATGATCAAAGGTCTTAGAGTAATCAATACCCTCAACTTGAGAAAACCCCTTCAGAAAAAGACAAGCCTTGTACTTATCAATCAAACCATTTGTAGCAAACTTGGTACAGTACACCCACTTGCACCGAACCAACTTTCTTTCCTTAGGAAGATGAACAAGATCCCAAGTATTATTCTTAATCAAAGAAGAATACTCCTCCTCCATAGCTCTATCCTACATAGGAGTACCCACCACCTCTAAAAAATTCTAAGGATCATTTGAAATTGCATGACTCAAAAGATTAGCACTTGATGGTTGTGCACAGGTTTGACATGAATTTGAAGGATCACCTGCCAAAGATCTAGCTACCTCAATAGTAAAGATGGCTCACTTCGGAAAATCTTGAGTATCTGGTGATGGTGGGGAAGGTGGATCAACATCTACATCATCCTCAAGAGATAAGAAATCATCAAGAGATGAAGAGGGAGGAGTAGGAAATGAGGGAGAAGCTGGTGATGGAGAATCCATTTGAGGAAAGCACTCACAAAACTAGACATCTCACCAAAACAAGACCTCTCTAGAATTAGGATCAAACAACCTGTACACCTTAACATCTTCATAGTAGCCAAAAAATATGAGTTGTTAGCTTTTCCTCTCCATGGCTTTCCATTGAGCATCATAAATGTATGCCCAAGCCTCACTACTAAAAACTCTAAATGTAGAAACATCAGGCTTGACATTGATCTGAGCCTCCTCAAGAGTCATATGTTGTAATGCCTTATGAGGCATTTGATTTTGAATATAATTGGCACAATTGATTGCCTCAGCCCAGAATGAAGAATCAATAGCTTGAGACTATATCATATAATTAGCCATCTCCTGTAAAGTTCTTTTCTTTCTCTTAGCAACACCATTCTACTGAGGGGTGTAAGGAACTATAAACTGATGTTGCAAAACATGCTCAGTGCACAAATCCCTAAAAGCATGATTAACATACTCCCCCCATTATATGTGCATATCCTCCTGATAGGAAGTCCAAACTGCTTCTCCACAAATTTCTTAAAGATCTTGAATGAATCAAAGACATCATACTTGTACTTAAGAAAGTACACCCATGTAATCCTAGAGAAGTCATCAATAAATGTGAGCACATATTTGTCCCCTAAAAACGAAGGATTCAGAAAGGACTTGAGGTCACTATGTACCAACTCTAGGTACCAACTCTAGGGGTTCCTTAGCATGCGTGGCTCTACTCGTAGGAAAGGAATCCCAGTGATGTTTTCCAATAACACAACCTCGACAAACACCATCAGTACATGAAATCTTAGGGAGCCAAAACATAAGTTCCTTTGTACTTATTTTATATAGATATTTGTAATTGACATGGCGAAAACACTCATGCCAAAGGCTACTCACGATATCTATATGTGCAATAAGAGATGAACAAAAACCATTTGAGCCTTGAAATCCATCAAATATATATAAGCAGGATGTAGGATCAATACTCCTAATGGCCAAAATTGATTAGGATCATTGAGGTATCAAATAACCACATCATGTGGTGAGAAATCAAATGTCTTACCAAAGCCAGAATAGCGAATTTGATAAATAGTAAGGAGGGTTGTCAAAATGTTAGGAACAACAAGAACATCCTGAAGACAACCACCATCTAATGGAACAAGACCTAATCCCATAACTATAAGTTATGTAGAGTTTCCAATTGTAGTCTGTGAAGTGCCACAACTAGCTAGTGTAGTAACAAACTTCTAAGTATGTGTCATGTGGTGAGAAGTACCATAATCTATAATTCATGTGGATGTTGAAGGTAAGCCCCATGTAGAAAGAGCACATGACCTTTCCCTTTCTGTTGGGAAGAATACTGAGGTGCAGATATATGATGTTACTTCATGGCCTCTTCTAAAGCCTCTAATCTCTTCCAACACCTAGTAACTGGATGTCCTTCCTTGCCACAAAAACTACAGGGATCACCTAATTTTGTCTTTGTCTTGGAGGAAGAGTCACCAGACTTAGAATACTTCTCCTTAGGATTAAAATGTGGTTTTGAATCTAACTTAGGAGGCATCTTGGAGGAAATATCTCTCCTTGATGAATCTGACCTAGGCTTTTGTGTCTTCTTTTTTTCCCCCTTAGATGGTTGAGCTACCAAGGCATAGTTCTTTGATCCTGTAAGAGCATCCAAATGTGTAAGCTTGGCCTGCTCCCTAGTCAAACAATCACAAAAAATCTCAAAGGCATGCATAGTAAAAGCTGCAACCAATGCATCCATGGTGGAATAAAATGTAGAAGAGAACACCTAAAAGGGTGCTTGAAGCTTAGACATAATTAGGTAAATACACTCTATGTTAGTCTTGTTCTTGCAACAACCCTGTAAAAGTGAGCGTAGTGATTTGAATTTGATTAGGAAATCCTTAATAGAGGGAAATAAATTAGGTACCAAGGAAGTCAATTCTGCCTCAATTTGAAGTTCTTTAAACTCATTGATGGTGCCAAATAAATCAATAAACTTGGTCCACATTGCAAAAGGAGTTGTGTAACTCTCAAAGTGAAAGAGTAGGTTGTCTGAAACATGAAAATATATCAAACCATGGTCTCACCCATTTTGTTACTATGCTGTAAAATTTCAAACTAATGTTTCAACACTAGTTGTGTTGCATCCGAAGTAGACCATGAGACCTTGGACATGAGTAGTCTGGTCAGATATTCCTTCCAGATGTGATAGTTATGTGGGGTAAGATGGTCAATTGAAGTGTTATCCACCATGATGTTTAATGTTTAGAAATATGTTTTGGAAGATATTTTGATTTTCTGATTGTGTATATAAAAAAAGAAAGAAAAAATAACCCCCACAACTCAAAAAACCAAACCCCAATACAAATCTGAAAGATGGAAAGCTTAAAAAAACATAAAAAACTTTAGATAATTCTCTATGTACCTAGTAAATTTTCTAATGAAATACTTTGCAGATTTGAAAAGAGCACTACAAGACCTTTCCAACACCTATTCATTTGTAAAAAATGGAGGTTGTATGCAATAGTCATGCCCCAAAAAGCACAAAAATGCTGATTTGATTGGTAAAAATGCAAAAAAATAGAAAAAAAAAACACCTATGCCATTGGATTGGGCTTGGAACTATCTTTCCAACACCTATTTGTTTGCAAAAAACTAATTTTGTAGGCGAAAATGACGCTCGTTTTCCCAAAATAGATCTAAAAAGGAAAAAAATGGAGCCCTGGTGGCTCTATGGCAGCGACAATGTGGCACTGCTCAAACTGGTGGTGACCTAGATG
>VDFB02155862.1:15805-42216 GCA_007258455.2 Sequoia sempervirens
TCTTTAGTTTGTTATTTTTATCATAAGGTCAATATTGACCATTATTTTAGGTGCTTAGGGTGTTTTTGAACTTTGGGAAAGAAGGTGACAAGTATTAAATAGTTTTACAACATCATTATGTTAAGTTGTCTAGTGTTGGCAAGGTGTCTGAAAACACAACAGGTTTTAAAAAAGTTGTTTTTAGGTCATTTTGAAGCCCGACCCAAGCATCTAAAATTGCTTTGGAAGCCTATTTAAGGCATGCCTTGACTTTGGAAAGAGGTTAGACATTTTTATGTTGAGTGACATTTCTTTGAAAATTGAAAAAAAAACGTACAAAGACAGTTTTTCTGCATTTTTGTGTTAAAAACTGAACTTTAATGGCATAGCTCTACTATCTTCTTGTTTGTAGTATGTAGTATTTACATTTTATAAGCTTGAAGTTCCATCTTTCTGTCTTTTTATACCTTTTTCCTTCTTTTATCTGTAAATACTTTGTTTTCTGTCATTTTCAGTCCTGTAGCAAGCTGTTTTTAATAATGGAGTCCTAGGGTGCCTTTCCACCGTACAAATTGTACGGCCTTTTGGGAAATGTGCCTAGGCTACGTGCTTGTAAATATGGTAGGTGTTAGGTTTTCTTTGGTTGCAGGAGCTGGAAGAAACGCCTTGCCCTAGGCGAGCTAGTGAAGAGCCCGACTAGGAAAGGCTACAGTACAGTGTTAATAACTTGTAGGGGAGAAAAGATTTTTGAAAAATTATTTTTGGAGAATTTAGGGGAAGGTCTTGGCCACGTATGGTGATAAGGAGGAGAGCCCAGCAATCCGTTTAGGTGGAGAAATTTTCACCAGTCCTAAAACTGTTTCTGAGCAGTTTAGAACCCTAGCTGCTTGACCAATTTGGTGTTTGGACAACACACGGTCTGAGCAAGACTAAAACCCTAGAAATATTGAAGGTGTAGACAGGGGAAACACATTACCCAAGTCAAGAACCTAAGTCCTTTGGTGGGTTTAGGAGGGAAAAGCAATTTACTTCTGTTCAGAGACCTAATAGGGCTCAAAGGCTACTAGCCTTTCAAACCCTAGGAGAGCATCTTGTGAAAGTGATGGCAAGATAGAAACTTGTGGTTGTCTAAGAACCCTAGACAAACCATTTTGAAGTCTTTGTAACCTTTTCTAACTCCTGCAAGAACCTAGAAAAAGGTTGAGTTTATTTTGGTCTTTAGGGAAGATTAAGGGCCAAAGGAGAATGAAGTGTTGAACAAGGAATGGTTGGGTTATTCAAAATTTGTCAAGATAGTGAGGTTGGTAGGAGAACCAGGGGAACTTAGACAAGGTAGAGTTCCTATAGGTTAAGGTGGAACAGAAATTTCACCAAGGAGGTCTAAGACAAGGCCTAGTGCAGGAATCTATGATTGCTTCCTACAGCTTCCAAAAAAAGTGTGATTGAGTTCCTACAGCCTCCCTATCGGTCATTTGCAGCAACTAGTTGTTTGAGACATGTGTGACAACAACTAGTAGCATGAAGAATTCAAGTCTTGTGTGTGGTGTCAAGATAGGACTTGGTTAAGGTTCTTGTGGTAGCGCATGACAGATCATGTTTTTTTGGCTACAACAAAATTTAATTTTGGACCAACATGTTACACATTTCATGTAATTTGAATTTAGGTCCACCTTATGCCATCCTAGTTATTTGTGGATCCCTGAATGACATAGGAGAGTGTTAATGCAATGTCATGTATATATAAATCTCAGACATACAAATGCATAAGGTGAAGTAAAATTACATCGATGTGAAGAAAATTTGGCTGCAGGTGCAAATTGAAGAGAAGGCGGCGAATATAGAAAGGGAGAATTATATTTTAGTGTGTGTGCTAGTATCAGAAGATCATATGTAGTGTGGAAGAGTGTTAGCTATAACTTTGGCACGTGTATGAGATGTATTCAACTATATAGAAGATGAGCAAGCTTTATCTCTGTAATCTAGTAGGACTGGTGTTCTACCATTTGTAATATTTAGTTGGGGATTGGTGTCTCTAGTAGGTTGGTGCCTAAAAATACATTATGGGATTGGTGTCTCCAGTAGGTTGGTGCCTACTTCATATTGTAAAATTCACTTATACATTTTGGCTTTGTGAGTTAGCTTCAGACAATAGATTCAAGAATTTATTCTGACCATGTTTTTTCCCATCTTGGGTTTCCATGTATATCTATTGTTCAATTGTGTGAATGTGTGCTCAATGCTTGATTAGCAGTAGTGAAGATTCAAATTGTAGGATATGATATTTTGAGTTGATGTTAAGAGTTTTGAATTGATTAGATTTACTGATCCCCTCCCCTTTTTAGTAGATTGTGCACCCTTGACAACTAATAATATTGTGTTTGTAGGTGTCGTGGATGCTACTTTATAGGTATGTGAGATGTCACCCATTACCCATATCTTACATTTCTTTGCTATTTTATTTTGCACATACCTTACTTTGCATGTATGATTCATGTAGTTTTATATGGGAAAAATAGAGAAAAATGTTAGGTATAAAATTGAATATCATACATACTTACACCTTTTATCTTATGTCAATTTGCTACAACCTCATAAAATATGGTTACAAAATTTGATTTGACTTATATGCCACACTAACTAACTCCTATCCTAATTCACATAAGTCAACTTGGGTCTCAAATATTTATGATTCTTATACATCCAACACTCACACCATTTCCATTATTATGAATATGATGTAGGCATAATCATGTCCTTAGATCAAAATCAGAAACATAGTTTAGCATATCTAAATTCAAAATTTAAATTCTTTCTCATTGAACTATTTTTTCAAGATTATAAGCATTACAACATTAGCATGACATTGACTTTGAATTGAGTGACTTAAGTCTTGTATTATAGGCATCTCCTTGGGTTATTGTTAGGATTATGAATGAGCCAAGTATCAACCATTAAAGAGAATCATTATTGAGTAGTTGCATGCAATAAACATCACACAATTTGGTATTAATTAGCAACCATCATTTTATTTATTTTACATACATCGTATCATTGCATTTATGATGCTTCTTAATTTTGTACATCAGCTTAGAGGTTTGACACATAATTGAGACAAATTATTGAGTTCATTATCCTTTTAGCTCTGAATAAGCCTCCAAATATGTTTTCCAACACAGCCAATATTCTAAATGAGTGAATTCCACAAGTGGATAGAAGTAGATGACAAATCTGTGGTAGCAAGACAGGACCGTGCAAGTAAGATCAAACTGCAGATGCGGATCTGTTTATAATGTTAGAAAATTCCAAACCAGTCTCTCTATAACTTTTTTAATAACTGTTTCATTACTTGATCTAGATTCTATTGCATCACACAAAGCACATTAATTATGGCAAGAACCAAATTACAAGAAATGAAAAAACTCCATTCTATCCCTCTCATTATCATTTAGATTTATTAATCTCAACTATTTCATGGTGAAATAAACAAAATCTCCAGTCTAACCATTTTCGAGATAATTTTCTTTCTTTCCCATGCAACTTCACTTTGATAGGAACAGGCCTTGCAGGCATTTCCAACCGTATGTTTTGGGTAATTTTTCAAGTCTGATGTATTGGATGGGAAGAGTTTTGTTGAAACAAAACAATTTAAATAATTTCTGTACGAATCAATTCTATTCTCATATTTCAACTTTGATTTTGAGTGGCAAAACAATTGCCAATTGTTATTTGGAATGTAGTATTGATTATATAAAAATCTTCCATCCTTCAACTTGTCAATTTCAACGACTATGACCAAACTAATTCCAGTATACATACACATATTTACAAACAACCATTGATACTTGAAATTACAGCATACTGACGACTTAAGCTCTACCGTTTCGAACAGTCTTTCCTTGCATGCGCGTAAAGCACATATAATATATCACAAATCCCAACAGACTTTTCTTCACGCGTTTAAAGGATAAATCAGAACTGTCTACAACCTGGTTTTAATTCCGTCCCAGAGAAATCCTGAACCATACAATTTCCTAGAGTCCCACCTCATTACGGCATACTCCAATAATGTAATTGTCTTGTTGTGTTGTTGGGTGTAACAATATGATCAGATGTATCATTTGTCAAGATAGACTGCGGGTCCAAAATCTTATCTCTGATTCATACTGCGCTCCCCCACGCCTCCTGTCAACTTGTAGCGTTTTACAATGGAAACAAAGATATGATGAAAAAGAAGAGGAGGTCGGTCAATGTATGACTGACCTCTCAGGACTTTGGCCATGTCTATCAGATTTTTTCCTGGTGAGCGAAGCAACGTACACAGCACGCGGGTATCATATGGCTTTGATGCTCAACCATAATTATTGCATTAAACAGTCATTAATCTAATGTTGACAAGTATTGGCTGACATATGTTGTTATCACTCTTATTCAACTGTGTCACGTAGTGGTATATATTGATTCTATTTTCCATTCGAGGGTTTGATTTTAGTAACTAAACCCTATGTATATGATTATACCATTGAAACTAGAATTTGCAATACTCTATTCCCATCATGAAGGGAAGGAAGATATGGTTAATAGTTTTTTAATATGTTAGGTGGTCTTCTAAAAGAAACAAGTAGTCTAGATTATATGTTGTTTCTAATTTGTAAAGTATGTTTAAAACAAGGAAGTAACTATCATATCTTTTAGTTTTTATTTTTATTTGAAGTTGTTTGTAGTTTGTTTTATTTTATTGTCTATTTTATACGTATGTATGAATCATCATTTAGTTTTTTAAGAAATTAAGTGAGATGATTAAATTATATGTGCTAATAATCAATTTTTGTAAATGCTATCTATCGATTTAACTATAAGTTTTATTTCTATAAGGAATAAAATATAGATTCATGTCACAACAATAGCATATGTAAGAGGTGGATTTCTTAACTCAAAACAAATCCTCTTGACCAACTCTATAATTAGGAAAATCATTTTTTTTGACCTATTTAAGCTTTAATCTATGGGTTCCACCTATGATAATATTGGTGGTTAGAGTATTGAAAATTTGACATTTACACAAAGTAAAGTTTGAGAAATTAAGCTCAAATAAAATAAATTATAGTCAATAAAACAAACACTTGTAAACATACTTGAAATGCACACAATAATGTGTAACTTGGGTGCTAATATTCTTCTATCTAAAACTATTATTATATGTGTCATGGATTGAAGATTAGTACCAACCTCTATCCTTTCCTCTAACACTTTACACAATGAGAAATGGTTGATGAGGGTTGTTGATAATCCTTCTTTCTATTTGAAACTATTATTATATATTTTGATAAAAAATAATATTGATATGTATATACGATACCTTCTTGTAGAATGTAGTGGAACCATTTAAAAAATTTAGAGAGTGATTTCAAATAATCTTTAAGATTTTGATTGATTTTCTTTACATTAAAATTTAATAGAAAGCTATTCTTCAACACTTGAATGCAAGTTTTATTGTTATTTTTAAGTGACCAATGGTTCAAGTTATGTTATTTGATTTAATCTCTTTTTTCTTAGAATTATGCCTTACTATGAATTTGTAGTTTTTTTGTTGAAGTAAATAGGAAAATCGCCTATTAATTAATTGATCGTTAATTAATTATTAGACCTCATTTGCTTTATTGACTTCAGATAAAATTAGGAGTATTTTTATTATTAGATTAGGTTAGATATTTAGGTCATGTTGTCTTAAGCCATAAGATGAGGACAATCGTCATGATCTAACTTAATTCTCACCTAGGGTTTCATCTAGGTTGCTTTTTATTTCTATAAGAATTCATTTGTATATTATAATCTATCCATGTATTTATTATTCAATACAGAAGGAATATTAGATGCTTCATTGGATCAAATATTTTCTCATAGTCGGATAGCAAATCAGTTGTTTGTTCTCTCTTTATGATAGGTGTTTTGGTTGTAGGTGATTTATGGGAGTTGCGGGGTTTACCATTAACTCAAAAATGGTATTAAAGCATTAGATATGTAACTTTCAGTTCAAACTCTAAGACAACTAGTCTTGAGGGAAAAATTAGCTCATGTTAGAGAAAAAGGGCATCATCGTTGGATCCAGAGTAGCCAAAAATATAAGGACTACTTGTGAATTCATCAAAATAAGAGAAGTTTAAATTATGATTTTTTTTAAAGGCATATAGATCCATATGTCCCTACACCTAAATCAACCATTAAGTTTTATGTTAGTACATGTTGGTTAAAAAAAAAAAAAATTGGTTTTTTATATTTTATACTAGGAATTTTTTCTTTCAAAATAATAAAAAAAAATTAAAAAATCTATTATTATAGGGTATTGTGCATGTAGTACCCTAGTCGGAGGTGGTCACATCATATGACCAACCCCTCTAACTTACGAAGCGCATTTTTCTTATCATCCACACCTTCTTGGCAAATTAGTGGTAGCATAATTCTAATAGTGGAGACCATCCAACCTAATGGCTATGTTATTATCTTCTTTCATCTTCAGATTCTCAAACAATGTTCTATAGAATTGCAAGTATTATTTCTTCACATTGTCATTTCCTTCATAGAGATTCTTGAACTTATCCCATATCTCCTTTGCAGTCTTGCGTTGCACTACCATGATAAATTTAGATTTTTCTAACCCACTTAAGATAGCATTCATTTCTTTAGAATTGTCCTCATGAGCCATTTTTGCATTTGAACTAGTGATAGGGTGAGCAGGTTCAACATAATCATCCTTGGAAGCTCTCCAAACATCATAGCCTAGCGATAAGAAATAGCCAACCATCATCACACTCTAGAAGGAATAGTTATTTCCATCAAAATGTGGTGCCTTCTAAAGAAGAAGACTCCTTTTGAGCCATGTATTCTAAACTAAGATCTACCTTTAGTTGTTAGGTTGTACCAAGGAACTCAAATATGATAACAATTGTTCGAGCACATAGATATACTTAGAGGGAATGAATCACTATGTACCTCAAATTAATTACATTCAAACTTATAGCTTCCTTAACTAGATATAAAATTCAAAGCAAGAGCACAAAACCACAAAACTAGATTTACGAGGAAAAATCGGCAAGGGAAAAACCATAGTGAGAAATCTACTTGGAGATATTGTCCAAATCTAGTCTCACAAAATTAAACAATGGTTACAATAGGTTTTAAGGCATTTAACCTAAGTAAGTTTATAGCTCCCTATTAAACACTTACAAAATAAGGCAACAACCTTAGAATACAATACTTTGATGAATTAGATGATCAACCCCCACCACAACACTTTTATTGCCTCCAGCTCACTCCCTTTAGCACTTACACTCCTCTAGTTTTGTCTCACTTCCTCTAGCATACACACTTGCACTTCTACGTTCAATTCATTGCCTCCAACGCTTACTTACACACTTTGACTAACTCACTACCTTTCACAGTTTACTTATAATCTTATGCTTTCGGCTCACTACCTCTAGCATACTTCACATACTTCTCTACAAATTCTCACTCATACCTCTACCTTCAGTGCACTAATTTTGGAAAATTACATTAATCACTCATTAAACACTTGTACACTTTGATCACACACTTGATATTTCATTTATACCTTCCAAAATCATCAAAGAGTTTCTCCTTGTCAGCCACATTGAAATCTATGAGCATGAAACATGTAATGGACATATTGAGTCAAATATAAAATATCCATGGGAGAAGTAAATTCAATGCGGTCCAAGCCAGGAGATAAGCCGAACAAATTTTAACTTTACACGCATTCCCATGCTAGTGCACGGCTGCAAAAAGTTGGTGCAAAAAACATAAAGTACTAAATAATCCCAACAAACACTCAACTCTCAAAATATTAACTCTAGAACATAAGGGGTACCAGAGAGGAAAGGTAGCATCATGTGGATTACATCACAACCATTACATGATATTCAAGAATATTTTCATGCCCTTATTTCTTAATTTCATACAATATTATGCAGGCGCAAGAAAACATAAACATAACTAATATCTATTAAAAACCTAAACAACATAGTCTTGAGATATAACTTTGACAACTTGACTTACGATACACTTCAACAACTAAAACTCAAAGAGAGACAATAGATAGATATGTAAAATTCATCCTCTAAATTGCAAGACCACAACAAATAGGAAAGAATGTAAATCATTCCTCTGAACCTTCCATGACTGCAACAACATAGTCTTCACTATGCTTACTGAAGAAAATTTATGTGTTAACTTTTGTGTTTAAAAAAAAAGAGCATACATGCTTCTTACTTTATTTTTTCTACCTTCCAAAATGTAGTACTGTATCTTTAGATGTTAAGGAATGCAAAGCATTCTATGAATATTTTTAGCGGAACTTCTTGAGCCACTGACTATAGGAAATTCTTTTATACATTTTACATAAAAAAATAATGAATGCAACATTTGAAACATCATTTACTTATGCATGAGCAACAAGCAATATAGAAAAACTGATAGAGTAACTATTATAGTAGCTCATGAAATACATCATACATAGTACTTGGTGAGCAACATCTCGATTGCAATATACACAACCATCCACATGCCACCAATTTTTTGACCAAAAAAACATCATCAACAAACTTCAACTATTGACATCAATGACAACATCTACAACATACTTGCACCACTACTAATTACTTTTGCATGACTAATTAATGATTAGTCAACAATTATTTGGCCATTTCCCCATGTGGATTAGTTGACATGATGTGTACTTATTTTAATAAATTGTGGCATTGGCCATATCTTCTATTCTTCCAAAATAATAATTTTTTAATTCCTTCCATGTACTAGAGAAATGAGACATGAGAAATTTTAAATTCAACCCATGTACTTCAGGCATGAAAAGGATCCCAATAGTCAACTTTTTAAGGTGCTAGCAAAGTACCTCAACATCCTCATCATTCACATTTTTCCAAATCCCATCTCCCACTATTGATCTTCCACTGGTCAATCTTGGAACCTTTCATCCTCAACAATCAATATGTACGATTTGTCATATCCCCATCCTTCAAGAGGTCCCATGCAATGTGAGTGATTGATCTTCAATTTTAATTATCACCATCCATCCCTTGGACCAAAATTATATAAATTGAGAGTCCAACTTACCATATTGTGATCACTTAGCATATCAAATAAATTCCATCAAAGCAACTCTTTGAGCATATCCTCCCCATATTGGTGCAACAACACAACATATCTAAGGTATAATTACATGAATTTAAATTTTATTATATCTTCTTAATCCTTATTTTAAGGGTTACTTGAAATTACTTTATGCTTATCTCCTATGTTCTCTTTTTCATGTACATGAAACCTACAAAGCTCTATAAAACCACCAACATTATCAATCCTCAACACACTAATATTCCTACTAGTTTGATTTTCCAAAAGGTACTTACATTCCTTAAACTACCTATTAAACACTTTGTATTTAATTGTAAGAAAA
Source organism: Sequoia sempervirens (assembly GCA_007258455.2). NCBI lineage: Eukaryota > Viridiplantae > Streptophyta > Pinopsida > Cupressales > Cupressaceae > Sequoia > Sequoia sempervirens. The sequence goes on from VDFB02155862.1 coordinate 25,269, forward strand.
TATACACATTTTATTCTAGAATAATCATCAATCAATGGTATTTAATACAAGATTTAGATATTGAAGGAATATTAACATGAAGAAATATATCTAAACGAATCAAGTCAAAATAATCAATAATTTTATCAAAAAAAAATGAAGAAATACAAGTAAAGTGAAAACATGAACTTAGGGTTTTGGCATAGTTCTATCTAGGGTTTAAGAAAAATTACTTTGCAATTTTGACAACTTTGTGCACTTTTGACAACTTTTTGCACTTTCTCAAACATAGAACTAAAGGGGAGGCATAGAGTGCAAATATTTTGGCAAATTTTGTGGGATTATTTCCTTCTAATAATTGAATTTATAGGCCTTACCAATCTAGTGGGCATAAAGTAAAAAGATAATTTGCAAAAAAATGGGTTGACTTAGAAAAAACAAAGCAACATGTGTAGGCTTGCACTTGGAGAAAAAAAAGAAAAAAAACTTACATCATGCATTCCCTTAAACAAAATGAAAAGTGTGTAGCAACACTTCTTTTAAAGAAAAACTAATATGTAAACACAATTTGCAAAATGCAAATTGCAAAAATTTACCTTTGTCAAAGATAAACGTAAAGGAAGGAGTTGATCTCCCTCATACGATAGTTCCATTCTTCACCTAGATGCAACCATTGAAAATATCTTTGTATATGCGAGAAATTGTACACACTAACTACATGGTGACAAATCATTTTATTATAAAAAATTTCATTGTTGGAAAGCAATATAATGTAAGTGTTAAATTCATCTGACAATGGTGTCCTAGGTGAACATATATTGGTAGGGGTGAAACTTTCTAGGAGTATGTTAGTTTTTGGGAGAAAACCACCTATAGAAGGAAAGGATTTCTTCTCAAACAAGGGTAAGCTACAACCATAATTGATGATCTCCTCATTCAATGAACTGAAACAAAATAAGAAAGTTTCCAGCTCACATGGTGATGCAAAATATTCCAAGCTCACTTTTTGATCTACACAAGGAAATTCCTCCTCATGTACCTCAAATGAAATTATTAGGAGCTCTAGCATATTATCAAGTTGAGAAATGAGAGAATTACTCTCCTAACGCATGTTTTTTTGCTCAACATTGGAATTTTTAGTATTCTAGTCCCATGTGAAACATTCTAACTCATGTTCCTTATTCCCAATTCAAAAGGTTACATATTCATCTTGAATGAAGACCTCATATTCAAAATTATCACATTGAAGGATAGTAGAGAACTCACATACATCATAATTACATGTATTGATGCACACCTCATCAACACATACCTCAGGCTTATGAGACACTTTAGATGAAGAACTAAATATTTCAAGTTGTCTCTCTATCTTTACTTGTTCTTTTTGGTGATTGGTTGAAGCCATCTCATAACTATGGAATGATTTTTCCTACATCTCCACTACTACCACAACATCACTCTTTATAATCTCTTCTTCCAAGGAGCTGTAAGATTCAATAGACTTGGGAGGTTCATTTTCTACATTAGTGCAAATAAGAATGCTCGCTTCCCCAAATCATTGAATTCATCCTCACTCTAGATCCTCAAGTTGGAATCATGTTATTCAGAGGCCTCTATTGATGCAATCATGTGTAAGCTCTCCTCCTCATTATGAATGAAACATGGTAGCGCATCAAATAGGAGGATCACTTCCTCTCCTTGATCATCATTCCCCACTTGTTCAATGTTCTCTCATTACAATTGATAAGATTCAAATTTATCTTGTGGTGGGTCAAAACATTCTTTTTTTGAGCATATAAGAGCTCACAAACAATAGGTTGCTCCTTAGGCTGCCTGAAACAACTCCCTCTTTTTTTCTTCTAGCTAGCTAGCTCACCAAATAACAGGTCAACCTTTATAAAGTTAAATAGCATCAAGGAAAACAAAATGATCAAGAAGCATTCAAAAGTATTGTTGGGATTTTGTAAGGGGTTGATCCTAAGGAATGATAGGTTGAGCCTGCTTAGGTTCAAGGTCTTGCAAAGGGTGAAAACTCCTTAAACTTGGAATTTTAAACTCAAGAGACTTGGTAGAAGGTGCAAGAGGATTAGCTTGCTTGAAACTTTGAAAACTATACTTACAAACCTCCTCCTTCATAGGTTGATCAAAAGTGTAAGAGGGTGATTGGAATTATTTCCTAAAATGAGGAACACAAGGGGTTGATTGAGCTTGTAACCTTTGTTTCTCGGTAAGAAAAAGATTCATCTACTTCACCTTAGCATAAATCTACTTTGTCGGACATTATTCATGATTATTTATTTATACATTCATTTTTTTATTATATCTCCACTGAGCTTCCATTTCTTGTTGAACTGTGAAAATGAGTTTGATGGATAAGTTTATCCTGCTATGAAAAATAGTATTGCGACCTTTTAATAGCCTCTAACTATTCTTGGAAATTTAACATGTCTTTTATACTCTTATGTTCCAAGTTGTCCATGTTCCATGACTGAGTAGGAGGATAAGCACGTGCATTGGGAAAATAATGAGCCTCTTTGGGTTGCTGATAGGAAGGTCTAGTATGACAAGAAGGCTAGGAAAGGGTGAGTGGGAGGAAAGAAGTTGAAAAATATTGACAACTTACTGTACCTACCCTAAAAATTTGGTTTCAGTGTGCATAGGAGGATTGATTCACCCAAGGAAATATGGGTCTTTGTAGGATTCTTCTATTATGCTTTTGAGGTCCTCTAATGATAGCTCTAATCTTTTGATTCCTAGTTGTAAAGTTGTTAGAACACTATCAAATAATTTTGTAGGTGAGTTTTCATGAGTTCAAAAGATGTAGGGATTCAAATTCAGCACTAGACAATTTATCTTCAAGCTCCCTTCAATCCTCTTCAAATCTGAAACTGAAAGATTCACAAAGCAAAGAAATGTTATGCCATTAATGGGATTTCCTTGGTCAAACCCCATGTTAGTGTTTCCACTTGCACGATGGCAGTTTCAATGATAAATGGATAAATGATAAGAAGGAATGATGAAATCAAAAAGCGCGACAACTCACCACCCCTCAATGGCTTCCTTGAAGGAATTAAGTCATGCACATCACCTTGAGGTCTTGATCTTGCTTGCTTTATTTCTTGAATTTCTTTGGAGACCTACAAAAGTGTTATCCTTCACAAAACAATGATGACTTGAACACAAACAAACTCACATAAGATTTGACATGTTGTTTAGATCTTGAGTTGCTGCAATAAAGCTCTAAAATGTTGCTCTTGACTTCCTTGATAATTCTCTTGATGTTCACTTGTCTCTAAATAATTTTACTTAATGCTTGTTAGATTTCAAATGATGTAATAATTAGGTATTTATTGGCATTTCTCTAATTTTCCAAGAATTAAATCTCAATAGCCGACATTTACAAGTTGAATTTTGAATGTTAAAATGCCAACATTAACATATCTAAAATTATTCCCCCAAAAAATAGGGGAACCCATATGCCCTAGGGAGAATGGGTATTGGCCCTATTTTCTAACACATTATGTGTCAGGGGAAAAATAATAACTAGATGTATTTTTTCAATGCTTGCAATTTGTCATAAAATGGTACAAATGGGCTATAGAATGCATAATTTAGGAAATTAGGGACCTGATTAAGCTCAATAATTTAGGGGGGATAAAACAAAGTGCGAAATTATCAAGGGTGACAATTTATGATGCTAAATTTAGTCCCAAATTTACTAAGAGTATGAAATTACATTAAAACTCACACTAAAGTAGAAAATCTATTTCAAAGAGGGGTTTGATTGTCTAAATATTGAAGATATAGGATGACTAAGGATCTAGTGGGGTGAGAAATCTCCCAAGATCTAAGATCCCATGGAAAACCAATAGAAGCACAAAGTAACACCATGTATGAAATGCAACAAGATAACATACACAAACATACAATGCCACAATGAAATACAAAAAGGAGGATATGGATAACTGAGAGCTGACAAGATTTGTTATCCTAGGATCCACAACAAAGGCATTTATGACTCACACAAAAGTAAAGTCAAATACTTTCTAGGTGAATAATGAATAGGAAGGAAACAAGTGCTAGTTAAGTTCGTTATTCACTAGGTGAGCCCCCAAGACAAGGTAAAATGAGAAACACACTACGTTTAGTGAAGTCCACTATTCACTAGGTGTGCACCCATGACAAGGTATCAAAATGAGAAACACACTAGGTCTAGTGAAGTCCAATATTCACTAGGTGTGCACCCATGCCAGCCATACGAAGAGTTATACTCCTTTATAACTTTGATAAGGTGCTACAAAATGATCAAAATTCTACTCAAACACAACACTAAGTTTAATGCCAATGAATAAAGTGAAGCAAAAAATGACAATGCCAATGTACCACTAAGTTCAATGTATGTGAACAAAGTGAAGCAAATAATGCTAATTTCTGCCCCCACCTTAGAGGAATTTCTAAACACCATGTTGCAAGAAATTACTTTAAGGTAGAAAAAATTCCATGTGATAAAAGAACATGAAATCTTATTTGGAAAGTGGACTATTCCAATGATATGTTTCTAAATAAAGCTGCATCGTGATATGGGGTTACCCCTAAATGTAATGCAACAAAAAAAAAAGAATTTTAGAATATAATGGATCCACAAATTTAGGATCAGTATACATCTTTACTACAATGATATAATAGAGCTCAAAATTGACATCATTCCCCAAATATTCATGGAACAATGAAAACAATGGAGGAATGACATGCAGAGAGAAAAGACAAACAAAATTTTGGGTCAACAGGGAAGAGACCTAAATGTCTCAACACCTTGCATCATCCCCAAAGGTAAAAACATAGAAAGGAACAAATTTGATAATATATAGAAGAATGGAGATGCAAATAGAAGAATGCCATGACAAATTTGTTTTCTTTATATCCTATGCCAATAGAGCAACAAGGGTCATCAAAAGAAAACTTAGAAACATAAAGACATGAGAAGCAACACAACATGTGGGATCACATTACATGCATGTAAACACAAAGACTACATAAAGAAAACACAATGGAGTATCCTACATGTGAGCCAACCTAAAGTAGGTCTTCTACATCCCAATCTTGCTCATTATATAGGGAAGGAAGACAACTAGATAAAGGGACTACATAGTTTCATAATAGGAGCATCACCAGGTTCAACATGTGGTGGTCACTTTAATTAGGAGGGAAACCTTTCCCCCATATAAATTCATTTTATTTGAAATAACACATTAAGCTCATTTCAGACTTGTTCATCAATTTTAGCAATTTCATCTACATCATCTAGATTAATGATAATGGTAGGTTTTATGACAATATGTATTCTATGTTGTTTCACTTCTCATTTTAGTTCCATAACTTGTTTTGGTGAAAGTTGTAATTATTCTTTATTTTTTTGCATAGGTGTTGGATTATCATGCAGTATTTCATTCTTTTCTTCTAACTGACAAGCAATAGCATGACACCTACGCCTACGCTCTTTAGAATTTTGCTTTCTTTAGGAACAATTTTTAATTTGAGATGGGGTAGGAGTGGGTTTCTCAATGATTGATATCTTTTCTTCCCTTAAGGGAGGAACTGAAGGAACCACCAAGGGTTGGGAAATCATTGTCTCCTTAGGTTTATACACTTGTTTTATATTTGGAGGCACAAAAGGAATCGTTTGATTGTCTCTTGGTCTTTTATATGATATGGGTGGAGGAATTGTGACATATTTACCTTGGTTAATTTGAAGGGTCTTTGCTTGGGCATGGGTTCATTCAAAACTGGTGGAGGAGGAACAACCATGGTCTTATCATTTTCAGGAAAATTGGTCTTATAACATCTATTAGCAATAAGAGATGTTCATTGTGACTACCATCCTCTTCATGAAGATCACTCTATAACCTAAAGAGTGGATCCAAAACACATTAATTATGGCAAGAGCCAAATTACAAGAAATGACGAAACACCATCCTATCCCTCTCATTATCATTTAGATTTATTAATCTGAACTATTTCATGGTGAAATAAACAAAATGTCCAGTCTAACCATTTTCGAGATTATTTTCTTTCTTTCCCATGCAACTTCACTTTGATAGGAACAAGCCTTGTAACAAATCAATCTAAATAATTTATGTACGCATCTGTTGGAGAAGAGAGAGATTTTCGGGATTTATATCTATTTGTATTGGAGAAAGCATAAATTGTGGGATTCGTCCTAATCCTTGCTGCCTTCTAATTAAAGGTTGTGTATCTCTTTATATACAGAAGGGATTGTAATCTTAAAACACACCGATGAATAATATCAATCTCTCTCTCTTCTCTGTGGATGTAGGCTACGACCGAACCACATATATCTGTGTAATCTATATTTGTGTGATTCGATTGATTTCTTCATGGTATCAGAGCAGGTCTTAGTTTGCTTTAGACTCTGTTCAATTCATCTTTTTTCATAATCCTGCCAGATCCCACACTTGTTCCTGAGCTGAATCAAGGGTGTGGCTATTTTTTGTGCTCTTTCTGAGCCATTTTCTGGGCTTCCAAACGCGTGATCTGGCCTCTCAGACCCGCGGCTGCTTTTCCGTGTTTTTTCTGAGACTTTTTCTGTTCCCCAAGTGCACGATCTGGACTCATCTGTTCTGTTCTGTGTGGCGCGCCATTGTTTGGGGTTCTCTGCTGCCGCTGACCTCTTCCACAACTGCCGCACCTCTTCCTCATCGTGTCTTCCTTTGGGCCGACGTTGAGCTCTTGAAAGGGCTTAGATCCACAGCATCTGCCTACGTAAAGTCTGATTATTGGATGCCAGCAGGCTGCAAGGGACGGGCTTTGGTGTGAAGATTCGCGGATTTGGTGTGAAGGATTTGGTGTGAGAGCTGTTGGAACTACAGCCAACCACAGCTGCAATAAAACACAAAGTCTAGTTCGCTCCATCTGGTGTTTTTTTTAGAAACCTCTAAGTGTTTTTTTCTTTTATGTCTTCCTCTTTCCATGGCTGAGTTCGATTCGAATCCTAGTTGGAGACTTTCATCAGTTCTGTTAAATGGAATCAATTATGTTGCATGGTCTAGAGCTGTTACTTTGTCGCTTGGTGGCAAGAAAAAATTTGGTTTCGTTAACGGTGATAAACAGTGTCCTCAAACTACTGAATCGGGATATGAGGATTGGATATCCAATGATCAGCTTGTTCGATCATGGTTACTCAATTCAATGGAAACTCATATTGCCGAAATTTTCACCTTTTCGAATTCAGCAAAAGAAATGTGGGATTCCATCACTGAATTATACGGGAACCAAAATAATGCTGCCCGTATTTTTGAACTCACTCGTGAAATTGCTGCAGCCCAACAAGGTGAGAAAACCTTCAGTGAACATCTTGGTAATCTTAAAAAACTGTGGGACGAATTGAACCTGTATCGTCCACATACCACTGATGCTCAAACTCTTTTGAAACGAGCTGAGGAGGATAAAATTTTCTCACTTCTTCATAGTCTAAAGCCTGAGTATGAATACATAAGGCGCAATCTTCTGATGGATGCCACATTGCCCACGCTCGCTGGTGTTTGTGCTATTATTCAGCGAGAGGAAACTCGAAGAAAGACTATGGGCTCAGAATCCAAAACTTCAACAGAGAAGATTGAATCTCATGTCCTTTTGGCCGAAAAGGATGATAAAAGAAAGCCTCATTTTTCCGACAAAAACAGGAATGCTTCTCGCTACAAGGGTAAGAAGGAACCCTATCAATGTGATCACTGCAAGAAAACTGGGCATACCAAGGATCGCTGCTGGGAATTACATCCTCATCTCAAATCTGAATATAAGGGTCGGAAGGATCATGCGGCTGTAGCCGAAACTTCTTTTTCAATCAACTAGTTGGGTCATCTTCTTCAACAACTCAGTAAGACTGTCTCTTCTGGCAACAGTCCATCCACTTCCTCTCACGTGTCAGGTAATTTTCATGCCTATCTTACTTCCAATTCCAAATTTAATTCCTGGATTATTGATTCCGGAGCTACAGATCATATGGCCAATAGTCCTTCTTCAGTAGTCAATTTTATTCCAAAAACTGATAAGCATGATATATCTGTTGCAAATGGAAGTAATGTTTCAGCTGTAGGAAGTGGTAAAATTAGTTTCTTTCCTGATAATGCTACATCTGATGCTCTGGTTGTTCCATCCTTCCCTGTTCAACTTATGTCTGTTGGAAAAATTACTAATTCTTTAAATTGTGATGTCATATTTTCTCCAACATCTGTCATCTTTCAGGATCAAAAGTCGAAGAAGACGATTGGTAAAGGAACATACTCACATGGACTTTATTTTCTAAACTCCCTCAATAAGGCATGTCATGCCAGTGATGTAATTGAAAGTCACACTTTACATAAACGGCTTGGACATCCATCCAACCGTATCTTGTCAAGACTTTGTCCATCTGCCTCTGTTAATTCTGATGTCTGTGATGTTTGTCAGTTTTCTAAACAAACGCGTTTACCTTTTGTCAATTCATCTTCTATGTCTACTGAGTTGTTTGAATTAGTTCACTCTGACTTATGGGGACCTGCGCCTATTGATTCTTATGATGGATATAAATATTTTGTGTTGTTCATTGATGATTTTTCTCGTGCTACCTGGTTATACTTGTTAAAATCAAAAACTAAAGTTACTTCTGTTTTCAAAGAGTTTCATACTATGGTGTGTAATCAGTTTGGTGCTAAAATTAAAACTTTTAGGTCTGATAATGGTACTGAATATGTTAAAGGATCTTTTTCAGAATATCTTCAAAGCCAAGGCATTATTCATCAAACAAGTTGTGTTGGAACTCCACAACAAAATGGGGTGGCCGAAAGAAAGAATCGACACATCCTTGAAACTGCACGGGCCCTTATGTTTCAAACAAAGGTCCCAAAACAATATTGGTCTCATGGTGTATTGACCGCTGCATATTTGATCAACCGTCTTCCCAGCCGTGTTATTAAGTTCAAGTCACCATTGGAAAGACTCCGAAATAGGACACCTGACATCTCACACTTGAGGGTATTTGGATGTGTCTGTTATGTGCACTTGCAAGCAATACACAGAGATAAGTTAGAAGCTCGTTCTACTCGGTGTGTATTTTTTGGATATTCTTCCACTAAGAAAGGGTACATATGTTATGATCCTGTCACTCATAAAATTGTTGTTTCACGTGATGTCAAGTTTGTGGAGTCTGAATATTTTTTTCAAGCTTGTGTTGAATCTGGGAGTCGATCACAGGGGGAGTCTGTGTCTCACCCGGTTCCGCTTCCTACCATTACCAATGAGGATGTTGTTCTTGATCACGATACAGAAGTTCCTGAAGCAACACCAATCCCCGCATCTCCTCAAGCTACTCGATGATCGAGTAGAGCAACTCGTCCTCCAGAACGGATGAAAGATTTCTTCACTTATCATGCTACATCTTATCCTATACAGGATCACCTGTCTTATAATAATATTTCTCAGTCTCACCTAGCTTTCTTGAGTACCGTTGATCATAATCAGGAACCTAAGACTTTTAGAGAAGCTAATTCCATTGCAGTTTGGAGGAAGTCTATGCAAGACGAGCTACAAGCTCTTGATGACAATCACACATGGGAGATTGTTAAGCTACCTCCAGGAAGGAAAACAGTCGGATGCCGTTGGGTGTACAAAAATAAATACAATAGTGATGGTTCCTTAGAACGACATAAGGCCAGACTTGTTGCTAGAGGATTCACACAAACATATGGCGTAGATTACCAAGAAACTTTTGCACCTGTTGCAAAGATGAACACATTTCGGGTCCTCATTTCTCTTGCTGTCAATCAAGACTGGAAATTGTTTCAAATGGATGTCAAAAATGCCTTCTTGCACGGTGACCTTACAGAAGAAGTTTACATGAGCATCCCACCTGGGCATCCGCAAGAGGCCAAGTTTGGTTTAGTGTGTAAATTAAAAAAGGCAATCTACGGGCTTAAACAATCTCCACGGGCTTGGTATGCTAAGCTTAGTTCTATCCTTATGTTGAATGGGCTAAAACAAAGTAATGCAGATCCTTCTCTATTTGTTAAAAGGAGTAACTCTGGTATTGTTGTTGTGCTGATTTATGTTGATGATATAGTCATTACTGGTGATGATCAAAATGCAATCTCTAAGCTAAAAATTCTGCTACACAATAGATTTGCCATTAAAGATTTGGGAACTTTGAAGTACTTTCTAGGATTAGAAGTTGCCTACTCAAAAAACGACATCTTTCTTAATCAACGAAAGTATGTGTTGGATTTGTTACAAGAAATTGGTAAATTGGGAATCAAACCATCAGATACGCCAACAGTTAGCGGAGGAAAATTGGATGATACTGGTCCATTGTTGTCTGATATTGGTCAGTTTCAAAGGTTGGTCGGTAGGTTAATCTATTTAACCATTACTCGACCTAATCTTTCTTATGCAGTAAGTTTGGTAAGTCGTTTTATGCATGCTCCCAAGGCTCAACATATGCAAGCTGTCACCAGAATTTTATAGTATCTAAAAGGATCCCCAGGCAGAGGTATATGGATGCGTAAGACTGGTCATACTTCTATTACTGCCTATACTGATGCTGATTGGGCAGGATCTCCTGTTGATCGACGGTCTACAACTGGATATTGTACCTTTGTTGGAGGTAACTTGGTCACATGGAAAAGTAAAAAACAGAGTGTTGTTGCTCGTTCAAGTGCTGAAGCAGAATATAGAGCAATGGCATCAACTACCAGTGAAATTATATGGCTTCGAGCTCTGTTGCAGGACCTTGGTTATGGTTCATCTCTTCCAACTCAATTATTCTGTGATAATCAGGCTGCTATGCATATCGCTTCAAATCCAGTGTTTCATGAGCGCACTAAACATATTGAAGTTGACTGCCATTTTGTTCGAGAGAATGTGCAAGCCAATGTCATCCGCACAACCTTTGTCCCTACAACTCAGCAATTGGCAGATATATTTACAAAAGGTCTTCCAGCTCTCAAGTTTCGAGAAGTACTGTCCAAGTTGGGCTCTATTGACATTTTCGCACCAACTTGAGGGGGAGTGTTGGAGAAGAGAGAGATTTTCGGGATTTATATCTATCTGTACTGGAGAAAGCATAAATTGTGGGATTCGTCCTAATCCTTGCTGCCTTCTAATTAAAGGTTGTGTATCTCTTTATATACAGAAGGGATTGTAATCTTAAAACACACTGATGAATAATATCAATCTCTCTCTCTTCTCCGTGGATGTAGGCTACGGCCGAACCACATATATCTGTGTAATCTATATTTGTGTGATTCGATTGATTTCTTCAGCATCAATTCTATTCTCATATTTCAACTTTGATTTTGAGTGGCAAAACAATTGCCAATTGTTATTTGGAATGTAGTATTGGTTATATAAAAATCTTCCATCCTTCAACGGGTCAATTTCAACGACAATGACCAATCTAATGCCAGTATACATACACATATTTACAAACAACCATTGATAGTTGAAATTACAACATCGCGGCGACTTAAAGCTCTACCATTTAGAGCAGTCTTTCTTGCATCGCGTGTAAAGCACATATAATATATCACAAATCCCAGCAGACTTTTCTTCACTGGCGTTTAAAGGATAATGTTGCGATATTACGATTTTTCTGATTCTTTCCTAAAGCGATATTACGTTTTTTCCCTTAGCGTTTTTGGATACTTTCTATCACGTAGATATGAATGCTGTTTGTATGAATGCTTGACATGATTGTAGGATGCGAGTATGTATATGAACCTGTACAGATTCATTGTAAAAACAGGAATGAAAAAATATTCTTCTGAGTTTCTGATTTTCAAGTTGGTATCAGAGCCACGAATTTTGAATCATTTTTTTTTTTTCCCCTTCATTGAACCATGGGCGATTCAGGTTTGGAAGCACTTCAGCCCAAATCTGCTCCTATTATTATTCAATCTGAAGGTTCATCCTTCAATGCAGGGATTGTAATCAATGAAACAAACTATGATCTGTGGTCTCAAATCATGGAGATGCATATTGCTGAGAAGGAGAAACTCTCTTTCATTCGTGGTAATTCACAGCCACCTACCGAGAAGGATGATGGATATGAGAAGTGGTATGCAGACAATCAAAAGGTCAAGAGATGGCTGTTGATGTCTATGTCCCCAGAAATTATGAAGTGATACATTCGCTTACCCACTGCTCGAGATATTTGGAAAGCCCTTTCTAAGGATTTTTATGATGGAGCAGATGAACTGCAGGTATTTGTCTTGAATCAGAGGGCTTTCTCTGCCAAACAGAATGGCAGAACACTCTCTGTGTATTATGGAGAATTAACCGAGATTTTTGGTGAGTTGGATCATCGTGATAAGGTGATCATGGAAAGTGAGAACGATGTTGAATCTTACCAAAAATCAGTTCAGCGACAAAGGGTGCATATTTTTCTTGCTGGATTAGATGGTGACTTCGAACAAGTCCGCGGTGAAATTTTGAGAAAGGATCCTATTCCTGAATTAGAAGCATGTTATGCATTGGTCCGCCGTGAATCTGTTCGACGCACAACGATGATTGGAGAACCAGAAAAGGCTGAAGCTTCAGCCATGGTGACCCAAAACCGATCTAATCAGAACCAGCCTTCTCAAAGCACGCCTAAGATCACTAATGGTGCCGATAAATCCACCTACAAATACACCCATTGCAATCAAACTGGTCATACCAAAAGTCACTGCTTTGAACTTGTGGGGTATCCAGAATGGTGGGATCGTAGCCGCGATTCACGGAAGAAGAATTCAAAAAAGACCTCCAGTGCTGCATTTGTTGAAACAAAGACAGAGGATGATGTTGCTGGACAGATCTCAGCATTAGCAACAGCGGCAGGTAATGGTGGTAAGGTTTTAAATATGTCTGCACTTGTTTCTAATAGTGCATGGATAATTGATTCTGGTGCTACGGATCATATGATGTTTGATTCTAGACAGGTCTCATCTCTTAAACCGTCCTCACAAAAATTTGTTTCCACTGCCAATGGCTCTTCGGCCCCAATTATCGGAGAAGGACCCTTACCTCTCACTGATACTTTGAATCTAGATTCTGTTTTAGTTGTTCCATCTTTGGATTACAATTTGTTGTCAGTTTCCCAAATCACCGCTGCTTTATTTTGTGTTGTAATTTTCTGGCCTGATTTCTGTGTGTTTAAGGACATCCGAACGAGGCAAACGATTGGTTGTGGTGTTAGGCGAGGGAAGTTGTATTACTTGGACTTGGTGTCAAAGAGTTCAGACAAGCTGCGTCAAGCTCTAATGGTGGATAGCTCTGAGGGGGAGAAGCATAAATCTGAAATCTGGTTATGGCATCGACGTCTGGGGCATGCTTCCTTTGGTTACCTGAAGAAATTATTTCCTAGTTTATTTGCAAAATTTGTTGTTTCTAGCTTCCGGTGTGAAGTTTGTGAACTTGCAAAAATCCATCGTGCTTCTTTTCCATTAACTTTGAATAAAAGTCTAGTTCCTTTTATGGTCATACATTCTGATGTTTGGGGTCCATCCAAAGTCACTACATTGGGTGGATCACGTTGGTTTGTTACTTTTATTGACGATTGTACTAGAATGACTTGGGTGTGCTTAATGAAGTCTAAAAGTGAAGTGAACTTGTTATTTCAAAATTTTTATAACATGGTTAGTACTCAGTACAATGCACAAGTTCAGGTTCTCCGTAGTGACAATGGAGGTGAATATTTGAGTTCTGAACTTCAGCAGTATCTGGAAGCACATGGAATTATACATCAAACTACTTGTTCCAATACACCTCAGCAGAACGGGGTGGCTGAGAGAAAAAATCGTCACTTGTTGGAGGTTGTCCGTGCTTCGTTGATAGAAGCCCATATGCCATTGTCTTATTGGGGCGAAGCACTTATCTCTGCAGCATATTTGATTAACCAGGTACCCTCCAGCACTATTGATTTCCAGACACCATCCCAGGTTCTTGCTGAGGCGGTTGTTGCTCCAGCTGTCCCAAATTTACCTCCTCACGTCTTTGGTTGTGTAGCATTTGTACACCTCCATAAGCATCAGCGCAACAAGTTATCTCCTCGAGCACTGCGATGTGTCTTTCTAGGATATGCTGCTTATCAAAAGGGGTACCGATGCTATCATCCTCCAACCCAATGAATGTTTATTACATTGGATGTAGTTTTCATGAAGACTCGATGTATTTTTCCTCTGAGCCTGAACTTCAGGGGGAGTACCAGAAGGAAATTCAGACTCTACACTATGATGATCACATCTCTGAAGATGTGGGTAACTTAGACATCTCTAAAGAAGTGGAACTCTCTGAACCTATTAATCAAGAAGTGGGTGAACTGGAGGTGTATGATATAACCTTGGATCAAAATAGTGATGAACACCCAGAAACAGAAGTTGTGGAAATAGAAGTTGTGGCTCCACCTTCTTCTGAGTCCCTCACCCCACAGGCAGCCAATACACCACACCAATCGCTTACTGAGGATGTTCCTGAACCATCTAGAAAACAGCTACCACAGCGTATCACCAGAGGTATCCCTAAACCCACATATGAACCCAAACTTTCTAGTAAAGTTAGATATCCCATGAGTCATTATGTGTCTAACCATCGTTTGTCAGAATCAAATCAGTCATTTGTAAATCAGTTATCTACTGTATCTATTCCTAACAATGTGCAGGAAGCCTTAGCTGACCCAAGATGGAAAGCCGCTATGAATGAGGAGATGAAATCATTGCGGGAAAAGAAAACCTGGGAACTTGTTGACCATCCACCAGGAAAGAAACCAGTTGGATGTCGTTGGGTTTATACTGTGAAGTACAAAGTAGATGGTACAATTGAACGCTTTAAGGCGAGACTGGTGGCAAAAGGGTACACCCAAACCTATGGGATCGATTATACAAAGACATTTGCACCTGTAGCTAAAATCAATACAGTACGTGTCTTGTTGTCTCTAGCTGCGAACTTGGGTTGGCCATTACAACAGTTTGATGTGAAGAACGCCTTTCTACATGGAGAGTTGTCCGAAGAAGTCTACATGGAACTCCCACCCGGATGCATGATACCAGAAATACATAGTCAGAAGGTGTGCAGATTACAAAAATCACTATATGGATTGAAACAATCTCCGAGGGCGTGGTTCGGAAGATTCACAAAGTCTATGAAAGCCTTTGGTTACCATCAAAGCAATTCAGACCACACTTTATTCCTAAAGAAACAACAGGGTAAGATCACTGCACTTATTGTGTATGTGGATGACATGGTGGTTACAGGAAATGATCCTGAAGAAAGGAAGGCTCTACAGGTTTACTTGTCCAGAGAATTCGAAATGAAAGACCTCGGTCCCTTAAAATATTTCCTTGGGATCGAAGTGTCTCGATCTGATAAAGGGATTTTTTTGTCTCAAAGAAAGTATGCCTTAGACTTGTTACGGGAAACTGGTATGTCAGCATGTCAACCAGCTGATACACCAGTGGAAGAAAGATTGAAGTTATGTATTGAGTCTAATCAGGTACCAGTTGATAAAGGAAGATACCAAAGACTTGTAGGAAGATTGATGTACTTAGCACACACAAGGCCAGACCTTGCCTATGCATTGAGTATTGTTAGCCAGTTTATGCATAATCCTGGAGAGCAACATATGAATGCAGTTATGCGCATTTTGAGGTATTTGAAGTCTGCTCCTGGAAAAGGAATTTTATTCACTAAAAGGGAGGATTATCAAAATGTGGATGCATATACTGATGCTGACTGGGCTGGAGCAGTAGATGACAGGCGTTCTACCTCAGGTTATTTCACCTTTGTAGGAGGTAATCTCGTTACATGGAGAAGCAAAAACAGAATGTTGTTGCACGATCAAGTGCAGAGGCAGAATTTAGAGGAATGGCACTTGGAGTATGTGAAGCGTTGTGGCTAAGACTTCTCCTAATAGATTTGGGCTATCCGCCTAGGCGGCCAATTCAACTATATTGTGACAATAAAGCAGCCTATGATATTGCTCATAATCCGGTGCAACATGATCGTACAAAGCATGTGGAGGTAGACAGATTCTTCATTAAAGAGAAGTTAGATGAGAAGATTGTGGAGCTGCCTACGATTCGATCAGAGGATCAGTTGGCCGATATTCTCACCAAAGCAGTTTCAAGTCGAGTGTTCTCGACATTTTTGGGCAAGTTGGGCATGTGTGACATCTATGCACCAACTTGAGGGGGAGTGTTGCGATATTCTGATTTTTTCTGATTCTTTCCTAAACTGTCTTCTGTTTTTCCCTTAACTGTTTTTGGATACTTTCCTATCCTGTAGATAGTGCAGCTGTATAGATAACGCACACAGCATGATTGTAGGATCTGAGAATGTATATGAACCTGTACAGATTCATTGTAAAAATAGGAATGAAAAAATATTCTTCTGAGTTTCTGATTTTCAAGTACGCTGTTGTATTGGTTATATAAAAATCTTCCATCCTTCCCCTGGTCAATTTCAACGACTATGACCAAACTAATTCCAGTATACATACACATATTTACAAACAACCATTGATAGTTGAAATTACAGCATACTGACGACTTAAGCTCTACCATTTCGAACAGTCTTTCCTTGCATGCGTGTAAAGCACATATAATATATCACAAATCCCAACAGACTTTTCTTCACGCGTTTAAAGGATAAATCAGAACTGTCTTCAACCTGGTTTTAATTCCGTCCCAGAGAAATCCTGAACCATACAATTTCCTAGATTCCCACCTCATTACGGCATACTCCAATAATGCAATTGTCTTGTTCTGTTGTTGGGTGTAACTGTCAAGTGGCTTCCTTGGACTGTTGCAATATTCTCAGCTACATCAAAAGAAGATATTATTCTGTTTGGTGTATCTATACAATCTTCTCATTAGCAACTGACAGGGAAGCTAAAAGAATTGGCATCTTATCTCTGATTCATACTGTGCTCGCCACGCCTCCTGTC
>VDFB02155863.1:8498-25480 GCA_007258455.2 Sequoia sempervirens
AGACACCTACTTCTTATTTTTCCCCTAAAATTTAAGTACTACTGCATTGAAATTTCAATTTTTCACCAAATAGACTTTTAAAAAAATAAAATAAACTTAGTAGTTTAGAAACTAAATTTAATTTTCCATAGATTCTATTCTTACATATTTTTGAAATAATACAGATAACTTATTCAAATTTTTATGTCAAGTTGCCTAACTCTGATTATTCTGAATTTTCATTGCCACTTAAGGGCCTGTTTTTTCCATGATGATCTTGCACATACCCATTAGCAAACCTTCCCTTGTAGTTATTGATTTTATCACACATACGAATACACGGTTTCCCTCGCGAGCCTCGAATATGCAATTGGGTTGCTTATTTGTTGACCCATGTCATGTACTATTTATAAACCCTGCAATATTCCCTGATGCTTTTGGCCTTCCATCAATGTACATAGCCACTCCTTTATTTTGATCATTATCTTTTAGTTGTATATAATTTGCTGATAGTGCATACCTACGCATACTTCATGTATATCGAACCAGTTGCATCCAATCTTTGTAACTGTAATAGGGTCTGACATACTCCATCAATTCAATAACTTTTTCGTAACAAACCTTTATGCTGTCCATGCAAAATAGACCTAAACCATGTAATGACGATGGTGCTATGCAATATATTCTCTCGTTGACACAAAAATCAATGTTTATTAGAGGAAGTTCTTTGGGTACCCATTGTTTCCGTAGATGTTTGTACCTCAAGGGCACCTCGACGTCGCCTATGCTCTCATCATCATAAGAACATGACCCCCCTTTAGCAAGAAAAAATTCCATGCCTTTTAGAATTTTTCTTCTAATCTTTTGACCTTTAGTTGATCTCCCTCTTTTAGACATACTAAATGTCTCGCTTTCCTCTTCTCTTCTTGAATTTCCCTCGCTTGAGGAAGATAGATCTGAAAAATACCTATTTGGTGGTACCTGCACTCATAAGGATGTTGGATGAAGTTCTTTCATGGTGATGTGATCCCAAGGTGACATTATGATTAATCTATCATTTCATCGCTAGAATTTCACAAGTTATAAGGTAATCATGTCTTGATAGATTGCAAGCTATTGTTACTACCGTCCAAATGTGTCTATCACAAATCAAATATACTTAACATTTTAACTCCCAAACTTTGTAACAAGTGTTAAATGTGACTATGGTCCACCAGTTACACAGCCAAGGCCTCAAATGTATTCTCTAATTGTAATCAAAGGACTTTTTATTTTCATTCAAGTAAATAAACTTGAAGGGAAACACCACCAAGTGGTTTATTGGACACCTACATGACTAAAAATAGTAGCAAATTTACATTTAATTTCCATATTTCTAAGTGGTTAATGGGGAGGGAGTGTGTACTAGGCCTGGTTAAGTCATCATAAGTTTACACTTTGGCAATAAATTTTTTTAAGTCATATTAAATCTTCCTATACCTAATTGCTAGGAGACTTTTGGTATGTTTTAGGGTAGGATGATTGATGAAAGAGCCCAAAGACTAGCCTTTCTCCATGGTATCCGGGTACACATAGCAGTGGTCTTCTCTTATACGGTTGGACATGATTTAAAGAACTTAGCTAAGAATTATTCATTTAACCTAAGGTTTTCTCATAATGCCATCATTGGAAAAGTATGATCAAATTCTTCTATTATGAAGAATTGGTCTATGTGCCTCTAGTAATCACTATAAATGTTTCTAAGGATAAAATGACTAATTGCATCAGGTAGGAGAGAATCAACTTTGAGTTCTTCAAAGATTATATTCCTCTATTCATAATTTTTAAGGGTTGTGTGTGGAGGAGGTTATCACTACCAAGAAGGGAGGAGACCTTTCCTTGTATTCTTTTATAATTTTCATTATTCTTATTTATTTTACACTTACATTTATAAATACACATACATATGCATTTACTGTTTTCATTTATTTCTCATGTAGTTTAATAGTTTGATCGATTTCATATTATATGTGTTTAAGACTTTAGAATTTCAATTACATTAATTTATGGATATGTTGTATCTATAACACTACAAAACCATATGCTCTTTGCATTTACACTTGCATTTAGAAATACACATTTATATACATAGAGATAGATTTCTTTAATGATATGTTGCATTTATTGTTCTAGGAGAAAATCCAGTAATTGCATTTACATTTACATTTAAAAATACATACATATACATACACACATACATACATACATCACTACCAAGAAGGGAGGAGAAAATTCCTTGTATTCTTTTATAATTTTCATTATTCTTATTTATTTTACACTTACATTTATAAATACACATACATATGCATTTACTATTTTCATTTATTTCTCATGTTGTTTAATAGTTTGATCGATTTCATATTATATGTGTTGAAGACTTTAGAATTTCAATTACATTAATTTATGGATATGTTGTATCTATAACACTACAAAACCATATGCTCTTTGCATTTACACTTGCATTTAGAAATACACATTTATATACATAGATATAGATTTCTTTAATGATATGTTGCATTTATTGTTCTAGGAGAGCATCTAGTAATTGCATTTACATTTACATTTTAAAAATACATACATACATAAATACATACATACATACATACATACATACATGTGTGTGTGTGTGTGTGTGTGTGTATCATTTATATTCAGTGTTTAGAAACAAACCATTAGGTCTGCACATGGATAAAAAATCATAAAATCAGATCTCCCATACATTTTTTGTTGAAACCTAGGCTTAACCCTCTTATTTCACATGCTTTTCTTCACAAAACTATTGAGGAAAACAGCTATACCTCCTTTATTTCTCATCCTACACCCTATTCATGCATCCTACAATTACAACAATATCCATGGGGCCTCTTACACAAGCTACAGTAATCACAAAAAGTGTAAGAGCCCCTTTATATCACGTTTGGACTACAAAACCCTCAAAAACAGGGTAACTCAGATTATGATTTGTTGGTGAGCTGTATGGAAAAAATCATTAGCACCAACTCATTCTTGGGGTGTTTTGAAAGAGAAGCAAATCAGGTGGCAGTTAAGAACAAACCTTATAGTGTCAAGGTGAATGAGGTGATCAATTTTGATTGGCCAAATGATGAAGAGTACCAGAAATGGGTAAATGTATATTTAATTGAGGAAGATTGAAAAGGAGTAGGCTACTAACGGTTGACAAATCAGCTGTTGATGTTACAACAGATTGCAGTTTTTTTTGGTGACAGTCTAGGTGTGAAATTCTTGAATTTTTTTGTTGCTGCATCAACCATTCTCAGTGGGCACGATGAACAAGAAGATTCTTTGGGGAGGGGAGATTGCTGTTGTAACAAATTTTTGGAATATCACAAGGCGGTCCAATTGGCTAGTGACATGTGTGCTTTCTGGCCCGATGCTTGTTTAATCCTTTTTCTATAAGAAGGATTTCAAGGCCAGAAGTATGGGTTAGCAAGTTAGATATTCTTGGCCGAGTCTAGATGAATTTGCAGAGCAAATTGTAAAGTCTAATGGTTTTAGGGAAAATGCAATTTAGGTTTTGAGTCATTTTGTAGTAGGTTTTGAATTCATGGGGATTTGATGTTTTATGACAGTACTGACATTTGAATTGATATGATTAATTCAAACTCATTTCTCTCCATTGTAGAAACATATCTAAATTTTGAATAAAATGATCAAGGGTTGTTTCGTTCATCTCACTATTGTGGTGTGTATGATTCTAGTTTTAGGTTTAATTCAAGGAATTAATTAAAATGATTGAATTGGATTTAGGTGGATATGTTATGTATAAGGATTTGATAAGTAGTACTGGGTTAGAATACATATTGATGAGACTGTA
The DNA here is from genome assembly GCA_007258455.2 of Sequoia sempervirens. NCBI lineage: Eukaryota > Viridiplantae > Streptophyta > Pinopsida > Cupressales > Cupressaceae > Sequoia > Sequoia sempervirens. Next base: position 12,352 of record VDFB02155863.1, read on the forward strand.
AAGCAATGTTATCAAGGATCTTATATGTTATGTGTTAAATTTGTCATAAACCCTTAGATGCTTATAAATTTGACTCCTCCAATGGATATATGGCATTGATCTAAGTTGTACTTATTTGTATGGTTCATTATTTGTTTTCCTTTACCTAGAGCTTGCTACAATTTGCAAATAAATGACTATCTTATACTGTGAAATGTTGTTGTAGTTATCTCATGCTCCAAATAGTTGATATTATTGATAAACAACCAATTCTATTCAGTATTATCCTATTATGTTGAGCTATTAAATGAGATTATCTGTTGTTGTTAATGTTGTTTATGATGATGGTGCAGAGGTTTTAAATGCATTAAGGGATCAGTTGGTCCAGGTCCTAAGAGTTTCCCTTTATTGGAATTGGAAATTTCATAGGTAGATTAGAAGATCAACCTGCTTACCATAAAAACAACCAACACCTTGCATATGTTTGTGGTAGAGGTATTAAACAAGAATTGTATGCCTTTATTTCCATTCATTAGATCTACCTTAGCCTAGCATATACTTGGGCTAAGTCTACAATTTCTTCAGAATCATGCGATGAAGGCTGTGTGATGAAATCCTAGATCTCAACCAAGATGTGGGTAGATTATGGGAGTTTTTCCAAGACCTGAGGCTGGTGGATAAAAATGTGAAAGACTAAGCTATTTTATTTTTTCTATCTTATCTTATACCATTTTATGAGAATGGGGGTGCCAATGTACAGGAGGATCTTTGGAAACGAGGCATGAAAATTGAAGGTTAAAGAGAATGGGAGTGCCAAACTTACAGTATTCATTGCCCCTTGGTCGTCGATTTTCCCTGAGTGACCTCAACTTCATCCTCAACGCTGGTTTTGACTTTGTTTTCAATCCTTCAAACTCTTCCTCGACACTGATATTGACCTTGTTTTCACTCCTCCAAACTCTTTTTCAGTGCTGGTATTGACCTTGTTTTAACTCCAAACTCTTCCTCGGCACTGGTATTGACCTTGTTTTCACTCCTCCAAACTCTTCCTCGGTGCTAATATTGACCTTGTTTTCACTCCTCCAAACTCTTCGTCAGCGCTGGTATTGACCTTGTTTTAACTCCAAACTCTTCCTCGACACTGGCATTGACCTTGTTTTCACTACTCCAAAATCTTCCTCGGTGCTGGAATTGACCTTGTTTTCCTACTCCAAACTCTTCCTCGGCACTGGCATTGACCTTTCACTTCTCCAATTTGATGAGCTACAACCTGGTTTCATTAGGTTTTACAGTATGCTAATTAAGTTCAAAATTTTGGCACCATTTAGCTAGGTTTTAATATTCTACAAATAAGTAGTTAGCATATATTAGCTTATATTTTTACATTATAAATAATATAACTATTCAACTTATTATAATTATATATTATAATCTTTAACAAAATTATTAAATACGTATAAAATTATTATAATTACTAATTAATAATAAGTATATTTTTATATAATACAAAATATAATTAATATAATATATATTTAATATAATAGTAATATATATTAATATGAGAGAGAGAAACTAAATTTTGATTGGTTGTTTCATGTCAACAATCCAAGGATGGTATGTGTCCTTGGGGAGTTATGCTCAAGGTAGCATGCCACTTGATTAAAGATATGATAATTCTCCTTTAAGACGTCTTCAATGTACCCATTGCACACTTAAGGAGAAAAAGATAAATATAGGGAAGAAAATATATAGAGAGATGGAGATAATGAAAAACATACAAATAGAAAGGGAGACAAAGAGATAGAGAGGGGTAGAGAGATAAAGAGATAAGGATGAATAGATAGAGATATAGCGAGAGTGATTGATATATCTCTCCTTGTCGCTCTCTATATATCTATATCTCCCACTCTCCCTCTCCCCCATCTATCTATTGAGATATCTCTCCCTCTCCCCCCTTTCTACCTCATTCACTCCATCTCTCCCTCCGTCTCTCCTACTCTATATCTCTATTTCTGTTTTTATCTCCCTCTTACTCCTCTCTCTATCTATTTCTATCTATATCCCTTTCTCTCCCTCTACCTCCCCCTATCTATCTCCCCCTCTCTATCTCTCACCATCTCTCCCTCCCTATCCCCCCTATCCATCGACTCACTATCTCCACCTCTCTTCCTTTCTCTTCCCATATATATCCATCTCTCTTTCTCTTCCCATATATCTCTATTTCTCTCTCTTTCTCTCCCCATCTATCTCTATCTCTCCATATATTAACTAAGAAGCCATGAAAGCATACAATAGTATATGTTGGTAAAACTATAATAGTGTTTTATTAAACTATAAGTAAGACATATCTTTCTAATGTCAAGCCTTCTTATAAAAATAGTGTTTTATTAAACTATAAGTAAGACATATCTTTCTAATGTCAAGCCTTCTTATAAAAATAGTGTTTTATTAAACTATAAGTAAGACATATCTTTCTAATGTCAAGCCTTCTTATAAAAATAGTGTTTTATTAAACTACATACCAGATTATTATCACCTCTCTCTCATTCAACATGAAATGCCAAAATGTAGCAATCTGTTGTGTTTCTTTGTCAAGTTTCATTAACCAAGCTTATTTTACCTGGTTGAATAAAGTTTTGTTATGACCCCTTCATCTCTTTAAAATAATTAGACAATATTAGCTAGATCATGAAGGGGAGAAAACTAAACTACTTCAAAATAGGGGTAGCTGTGGGTTTGGTGGTTTTCTTTGTATACTATATACTTAGTTCCTCTAGGATAAATAAGTCACTTTAGATCATTTTCTTAGTTGTGTATCCTAACTAATATAGAGTAAGCTTTTTCATTTTAATTGACTACTACATAATAGTTTATGTGTTGAAAGAATTGTTTCCATTATTTGTAGTTTTTACATTGGAATACAAATCATATTTAATTTCATGCCAATATACTTCTTTCATAAAGATATTTGTTTGAAATAAGTGCTTCATAACCCATCTAATCAAATGATAATTAACCTATCAAAAAGGCAATAGGAATTTTCTAAAGAAAAGAACACTTGACCCAATCATAATTGTATGGCATTCAAAGAAATGAGTGATCCACCTTAGCAATAACAACTACCTGATTTAGACCTGGGTATGTGTAGGATCATGATGGGCCAAAAGTGGCAACATGAAAAAAGTAGCGTTTTGAACTTTCCAAAAACGCAAAAATCTAGAGTTGACTTTTTTTTTGGGTTGCCTGTTAGTACATTGCTCCATAGCAATGCCCAAGCCAAAGTACTACAAATCGGATATCCGATTTGTTTTGGATATCTAATTCATTTCTAATATCTAATTTGAAAAAAAATTTAAAATGTAATATTTTGGTGCTATAAATCGAATATCCGATCTAAATAGGATATTTGATCTAAATCAGTTATCCGATTTTTGCACACATATAACCAAGAGTAATTAGGAGGTGGAGGATGGGCAAGAGAGAGAGAGGGAGAGAGAGAGGGAAAGGGAGAGAGAGAGAGGGCGAGAGAGAGGGAAAGGGAGAGAGAGAGAGGGAGAGAGAGGGAAAGGGAGAGAGAGAGGAAAGAGAGAGATTTATGTAGAGAAAAAAAATTAGAGGAGAAGGAGGGAGAAGGTGAGAGGGAGAGAGAGAGAGATAGAGAGAGAGAGAGACAGAGAGAGAGGAGGAAGGGTGAGGGAAGAGGTTGATGGTAGAGGATAGAAGGTTTAAGGGTTTATGGTTGAGGAGGTAGGGGGGAGAGAATTGAGAGAGAGAGAGGGAGTGGGAGAGAGATAAAGGAAGGGAGGGTTAAGGGTAGAGGGTAGAGGGTTTAAGGGTTGCGGCTAGGGTTTAGGGTTAAGGGTTAAGAGAGATATAGAGGGAGTGAGGAGTGAATGAGAGAGAGACCTAAGAGAGGGAGAGGGGGTAGGATATTCAAGATACTTGAGAGAGAGAGAGGGAGGGAGTGGGAGATAGATAGAGGGAGGGAGGGTTAAGGGTAAAGGGTAGATGTTTTAAGGGTTTAGGGTTAAGGGTGGAGGGGAGAGAGATAGAGGGAGTAAGTGAGTGAGAGAAAGACCTAAGAGAGGGAGAAGGGGGAGGAGGGAGAGACTTGAGATAGCGTGAGTGAGTGAGAGACCTCAAAGAGGGAGTGGTAGAGAGAGGTAGAGAGAGAGATTAATTAGGAGGGGGAAGGGAGAGGGGAAGAGTGTTGAGGGTAGGGGATAGAAGGTTTAAGGGTTTAGGGTTTAAGGGTTTATGGTTGAGGGTTTAGGGATGAGGGGTAAGAGGGAGATAATTGAGAGAGAGAAAGAGGGAGGGAGTGGGAGAGAGATAAATGAAGAGAGGGTTAAGGGTAGAGGGTAGAGGGTTTAAGGGTTTAGGGTTTATGGTAAGGAGAGAGAGAGGGAGTGAGTGAGTGAGAGAAAGACCTAAGAGAGGGAGAAGGGGTAGGAGGAGAGACTTGAGATAGAGGAGTGAGTGAGTGAGAGAGAGACCTTAGAGAGGGAGGGTGCTAGAGGAAGAGACTTGAGAGAGAGATAAAGTGAGGGTAAAGGGTAGAGGGTAGAGGGTTTAAAGGTTTAGGGTTTAGGGTTTTAGGTTTAGGGTAGATGGAAGAGAGATAGAGGGAGTGAGAGAGAGAGAGACCAAATAATTATTGATAACAATAAATATTTGATATCTCTAACTTTTATATTGAACACATATGGACTAATAGTTGAACACAAAAAATCTATTTGTTGTTATAAAAACAACACATAATGACTTAAAATACAACTTATACTGAACAAAAATGGACCAATAGTTGAACACTATTTTTTTTTGAAAATCCTTCACATTTAATGGGAAAATACATGTTATTTATTGTGCTCACCTTTTATATTTGTGATAGGGAAAACTATTAATATAAAATTATCCAATGCTTGTACATTGCTACCCCAATTGTTGTACAGATAAGCACAATATTTTTTCACTATGATAACATTACTTGTTTCAATGAGTGTCTTATTTTATTAAATGAAAATTTTATTTTTTAAATGATATACTTATAGTGGAGAGTTGTGATATTTTATTTGAAACAAAAAAATACTTATATGAAAACATGCTCGTGGAGGAAAATGAAGATAAAAAAGAGAAGAAAAGCAAGATCTCTTCTTGTATCATATACAAACCTTGGAAGATGATTCAAAATTCCAATTTAAAGTAGCTAAAGATGTCATTAAGGAAGAATGTAGCTAACAATATCGTCATGGAAGAAAATATTTTACATCATTGTCATGAGTTTACAAGCATGCTTGGTGGAGATCACTGTAAGTATCGTCTAGCAGAAACATCACATATTGCATATATGCTTGCCTACACCTCACTTGGAGAGATTGAGTTTGGGTAGAATATGTGAATAAATATAGATTGCTATGGGCATGATATAAAATTGTATTGAAATATTGGATATATGCTCATCAATCTAGTCGAAAACTTTGTCACCTATAATTTTGTGCCAAATGAAAGGTGTAAGGAAATCTAGTGGAGCACATCTAATGAAAACTCCAAATAGTAGTGCCTTCGGTAACTTTAATTGATTAGGTTACCTCAAAGACACGAACAACTATGTCCTAATGTGGAAACAAACAGAGTTTATTTCCCACATTGATCCATCTGAGAGAAACACATGTAAATTAAACAGCAAGCATTAACAGATTCTACTACATGAACCAACATACATGAAAGATGAAATAGAAAACCAGAACACAAAGATTTACGTGGGGAAAATCCTTTCGGATAAAAAACCCCACACTCTAAAGATCAAGCCATTGTATTATTCAGCAACTAAACAGTTATAATACAATTTCAGGCTCTTAGCCTTTTCAGAGATTACATCTTGTTCATTCTGGATACAACTGGTAGCAACAGATATCCCTGTAAAGTTTCTGATCACCCTCTCAAACTAAATGATCTTCACATTGTTACAATACCATCACATATATAGTGCAGATCAACATAAGAGAAGTCAAACAAGATTCATGATCAGAAGCTCTCTCTTCTCCTCTGTTCCGGCCTCAAGGCCTTGGCCATACTACCAGCCTCTCGGCCTTCACATCTTGTGAGCTCTGTTTTTATTCAGAACATCCAATGCATACATATATGCATTCGTTCTCTGCAGGCTCTATTAAAACATTCTTTTCCAACTGTTGGATCAGAACAGAAGAATCATCTAGCGCAACATCCCTCGATGTTTCCACTTCCTCGTGCCTTTGTTTTCCAACTTCCACATAGAAATAGTTCAGCAAATGGTTCACTTCTTCTTTCTTGGATTGGTCCACATCGTACCATGTCAGACAGTCTTCACTCGGTCAACAACAATCAACTTGTGTCGCATATTGGTGAGACACTAGAAGTGTCTCCCTGATGCCACAAGACCCAATTACACGTTGTCGCCAAGAGTTGTCTCCATTGGAAAAGGTTACATTGAGTCCAGAGAGCTATCACTAAGACTTCGCCATGTTGCCAAGACCTCACATCGAAGATCACAAGGTATTCTGAAGAGTTCATTAGTCGGCAAGACTATTGCTCTTCGCCTAGACATTACACCGAGCTCATAAGTCATTCCGAAGTGATCCTTAGTTGCCAAGACATTAGTCATTCGTTGAGAGATCATATCGAGCCCTTTATGTTATACCGATGTCACTGTCGGCCAGACATTCCACACTCACTAGGAGATCATACCATGGTTCCAAAGTCATACCGAAACTTCTGATGTCCATCACATTCCTATCGGCAAGAAAAATAGCCTTCGCCAAGATATCACCCCGCAAGTTCCAAGTCACCCCGAGTCTATCTTGTCGGCCAAACTTATCACTTTTGCCAAGACTTCATACCGAAGCCTTTAAGTCATATCGATGTGTTCCACTGTCGGTGAGAGAATCAACCTTCAGCAAGACTTCTTACCGAGGCTTCCATGTTATCTCGAAACCACTATTCGCCAAGAGTCACATTGAACCAATGACCCCACGTACTGTCGGCGAGACCTCCGATATTCGATGAGACATCATATCAAAACAAGTCTTTCAGCTAAGGGTCTCCCCGATGTCTTCGAGTATTACATTGTCACCAAGACAATCCTTCATCGCTGAGACTTCACACCGAGATCCTTAAGTTACTCTGAGTCGGTGAGACATTTTACTATCAGTAAGACGTCTTACCGATCACCCAAGGGTTTCCCTGAAAGCTCCAACACTGTCGCCGAGACATGTTACTTTTGGTAAGACTTCTCACCGAGCCACCATAGGTTATCCCGATGAGTTCAATGCGTATCCCTATTGGCAAGACCCTCCAATGTCACAGGGACTTCTTCTCGAGTGTTGAAAGTCACTTTGAAACCCCTGGTTGCTATGAGTCTCCTTGACACCCGATTGAATGGCTTGTCGGCCAGAGATCTCCATGCGGTGGGAAGTTACAACGACTGCTTTATTTCATAGCGATAGACTCCATAGTGAACACATTTGGCAAGACTTCTGCAGGGTCACATCAACCAAAATATTTCACAAGGTTCCCAAACTGCCAGTCAGCCAGACCAAAGAAATGTCACACTGACTTTTCTCTTCCAGAGGTTCCAGCTTGTGATATTGAGGCAACAATTCCAACAATCTCCCACTTGACAAAGATCACACAGGCACCTTCAAAGCAACCAAAAACTAGGACCACACTAGCTCCACCAGTTCAAACCCTGCAATACTCAAGACACCCAATCAACATGATTCAATAGATAATAGTCCATTAGACAATTTGCAACAAAGACTAGGCATCCAACTGCAACTCACTGTCCAACAAAACAACCGTTCATAGCCCTCCAGGAAACCACATAGATCTCAACATCCTCTCATGCTCTATCAAGAATTCTGCTCCAACATCCAAGATGTCCACCATTCAAGCAACAATCCTGTCATCTTCCACATGTGGAAGAAAGATACATCGCCAAGGTGCATAAGCACCATTCTAATGTACACAAGCAAAAGATCCCAGTGATATATCCAACAAGATACTTCTACCACTTCACTGTGCTCAAACGCTATACAAAAGCAATATCAACTTCAAAGCTTCAAACAGAACACAACAGTGAAGTCATTCTCCAGAAACAAGATACAAAACATTAGTTAGAACAAAAATCCTGACTGATTGCTCCCATCCAACTGATAAACCCATGCAACTGAAAATAACACCCACAGCTCGTGCTATACCATCCAATGTCACATACCTCAAAGGTATAAGCATTAGTAAACTCATGCTGCTCCAAAAACAACCCATCAACAACAAATGCAAGCTCCAAGTGCCAACCAGTCTAAGACAACAAGACACATACAAAAACTCCCACTGCCTAAGTAACACAGATCTAAAAGATCAAAAGGCATCACAAGTTTACCAATAACAACACATAGACAATGTAACCATGTAGTACCAAGGAAATATCCACAATGACATGCACAACTTGCAACAAACTGCTACAAGAACAACAAACCGCCACAGAGAGAAATACTACACATCTTCCTATAGAACATCCTCCTACATACACTTTTGATAGCCAGTTGTGTCAAGAATGATCTTCTTCACATCCCAAAATAAAGTCTTAACAACATCCATCCGATCAATCACCAAAACCAACTTCTAATATCATGTAATCAATATGGATGTAAGCTTCTCAAAGAAGATCAAGCTAAAACATTTCCCATTTCAGGAAATCAGCCCATACATCATCTCCTACCAATTCTCATCAGTAAATGACATAACACAAAAGCTCAAGGAGATAAAACAAACTGTACAACTTCCACTATGAATCCTTTAGAACCAAATGTTAAACTAATTCAAGATCCATATCACGAAAGTGAACAAAAAATACATCTGAAAGATATAATGAGCCAAATACCTCTCAGATAAACTACTGAGTAGACCAAGAGTGGGAACAATAATACTCCTTCAAGAGATATAAGACATCATGATTAATCCAAGAGCAATCTCCTCATAGGTCTCTTATTGAACTCATGTTCAACCTAGGTGTAGGCTTCTCGGACTTTCTGCTAATAAAATTTAATAAGAGTAACAAGTAGGAACACATCTCTCATAAGAGAAGTACAACACCACCTTATTTTTCATGTATCCATGAGTACTGGCAACCAATCATCTCATGCTAAACTTCAACTGCATTACTGCACTATCACAAAGTATCAAGCAAGTAATCAAGGCACTCAATACACAAAGAATTACCAGATACTGTCAAAGCTCCAATCATCTGAATCAGGAACTTATCATGACACCATGATCTACACATCCCCATAGGAGATACCATGCTTCAAGTGATTCCACCATTGTCTCAAGTACAATGCACAATGCCAAAACTCCAGTGCACAAACAAGAGTATACCATGACATAAAGCAAATAGACTTAAGAACAACATCACCTGTCAAGCACCACCAACACCTTAGCCAAAGACTCCAAGTGTCCTCTATGGTTCCAAGATGTTGCACATCTTCAAATAATGTCCATGCAAAAGAAAAAGTGTAAGAACCCTTATGCAACACTAAAGAAGACCATTCACCACCATGCGATGAATCCACAATCACTGCTAGAGCTCCCACTGAAACGTGACACCCGAGCTCTCCAAGCATCATGACCAACTGCTTCAGGTTCCTTTAACTGACTATTCAGGTACTCTATAATATCCATCCTCTCATTTCAAAGTAATCACACCAATGCACAAGTGACCACAAACAAGGCCAACTAACAAATCTGCACCACCAATGAATCAACCTCGTGGATAAAGACAGTCCACATCCAAGTTATCTCATTGTAGCCAATGGGTAGCTAATCCACCAACCACATAACTCGTAGATCACAAACATCGAACATGCAAAACCATTATCACATTGAAAACTACAACACTGAGATATCAAAGAGAATATCCACATGGACAACATGACTCAAACACCAGATCACGCCAAATCTGATTTTCCAATCATGTCCACAACGAGCACCATAATCAAGGAACCCATAAGCATTACCACAAGAATGTTGAGTGAAAAAACACTTACCAACACTCCCATGTAGAGAAAGAGTCATACCTCCTCAAAACCACACACCAAACATGCATGCAGACCTACAACTATCTCATCCAGCAACACCCCAAAAGGCCAGTGTCTAGACAATAGCTTAATAACAACTCCACATGATCACAAGTTTTTCTTAACTGTGTAAAACCTACAAAACCATAGATCCATGCAAGTACAAATAATCCTTAGAAAGAAAACAATAGTTCAAGAGAATCCAGGCCCCTTCCAGGTCAACTTTAACCACCACCATGTACATGCATCCAAGAAAAAGAGAAAAGGCTATTTCAAAAGCTTGCAAATCATCTAATGATTAACTTCATAGCCTTTAAGTATTCGAGGTTGACAGGAAACAGTGCTTTCCAACACCAGGAACCAACACCTAGCATAAGCACTCTCTTCCATGACTGAGAAACAATCTAGGCTTCTCCATATCACCCAGGAGCCTATCACACAGACACCAATATGGAAGCTTTACTGCTACACAACCACAGAGTAGAAAAAATCCACCTCATACTCCAAGGTTAAACCTCTACCAGCCAGGAGACATAGATCACAACATGATCAACTCCCTTTTCCATCTTGACCATCCTTCAAGTTGCATGCTGTCTCAGAGTACCATAAGGCTTCCACTCATCAAAGGATCAATACATCAATCCATTCCTCCAGATTTCTTCTAGCCTATCAAGCTAAGAAATCTTCACAAGAGAAATATCTAGAACCAACAACTAGAAGAAGGCTCTGATACCACTTGTAAGGAAATCTAGTGGAGCACATCTAATGAAAACTCCAAACAGTAGTGCCTTCGGTAACTTTAATTCGATTAGGTTACCTCAAAGACATGAACAACTATGTCCTAATGTGGAAACAGACACAGTTTATTTCCCACATTGATCCATCTGAGAGAAACACATGTAAATTCAACAACAAGCATTAACAAATTCTACTACACGAACCAACATACATGAAAGATGAAACATAAAACCAAAACACAAAGATTTACGTGGGGAAAATCCTTTTGGATAAAAAACCCCACACTCCAAAGATCGAGCCATTGTATTATTCAACAACTAAATGGTTACAATACAATTTTAGGCTCTTAGCCTTTTTAGAGATTACATCTTGTTCATTCTGGATACAACTGGTAGCAATAGATATCCCTGTATAGTTTCTGATCACCCTCTCAAACTAAATGATCTTTGCATTGTTACAATACCATCACATATGCAGTGCAGATCAACATAAGAGAAGTCAAATAAGATTCATGATCATAAGCTCTCTCTTCTCCTCTGTTCCGGTCTCAAGGTCCCTGACCATACTACCAACCTCTCGGCCTTCACATCTCGTCAACTCTCTTTTTTTTTCAGAACGTCCAATGCATACATATATGCATTCATTCTCTGCAGGCTCTATTAAAACGTTCTTTTCCAACTGTTGGATCAGAACAGACGAATCATCCAGCCCAACTTCCCTTGATGTTTCCACTTCCTCGTGCCTTTGTTTTGCAACTTCCACACAGAAATAGTTTAGCAAACAGTTCACTTCTGCTTTCTTGGATTGGTCCACATCACACCATGTCAGACAGTCTTCACTCAGTCAACAACGATCAACTTGTGTTGCATATCGCTGAGACACTAGAAGTGTCTCCCCGATGCCACAAGACCTGATTACACGTTGTCGCCAAGAGTCATCTCCATTGACAAAAGGTTACATCGAGTCTAGAGAGCTATCACTAAGACTTCGCCATGTCGCCAAGACCTCACACCGAAGATCACAAGGTATTCTGAAGAGTTCATCAGTTAGCAAGACTATTGCTCTTTGCCCAGACATTACACTGAGCTCATAAGTTATTCCAAAGTGTTCCTTAGTCGCCAAGACATTAGTCATTCACTGAGAGATCATACCGAGCCCTTTATGTTATACCGATGTCACTATCGACTAGACATTCCACATTCACTAGGAGATTATACCGTGGTTCCAAAGTCATACCGAAACTTCTGACGTCCATCACATTCCTATCAGCAAGACAAATACCCTTCACGAAGACATCACCCCACAAGTTCCAAGTCACCCCGAGTCTATCTTGTCAGCCAGACTTACCGCTTTCGCCAAGACTTCATACCGAAGCCTTTAAGTCATATCGATGTGTTCCATTGTTGGCGAGAGAATCAACCTTCGGCAAGACTTCTTACCGAGGCTTCCATGTTATCCCGAAACCACTGTTCGACAAGAGTCACACCGAACCAATGACCCCACATGCTATCGGTGAGACATCCGATATTCAGTGAGACATCATATCGAAACAAGTCTTTTGGCCAAGGGTCTCCCCGATGTCTTCGAGTATTACATTGTTGCCAAGACAATCCTTCATCGCTGAGACTTCACACCGAGATCCTTAAGTTACTCTGAGTCGGTGAGACATATTACTATCGGTAAGATGTCTTACCGATCACCCAAGGGTTTCCCCGAAAGCTCCAACATTGTTGCCGAGACATGTTACTTTCGGTAAGACTTCTCACTGATCCGCCATAGGCTATCCCAATGACTTCAATGCGTATCCCTATTGGCAAGACCTTCCAATGTCGCTGGGACTTCTTCCCGAGTGTTGAAATCCACTTCGAAGCCCTTGGTTGCTGTGAGTCTCCCCGACACCTGATTGAATGGCCTGTCAGCCAAAGATCTCCACGCGGTGAGAAGTTACAATGATTGCTTTATGTCACAGCGATAGACTCCATAGTGAACGCGTTTGGCAAGACTTCTACAGGGTCACAATGACCAGAATATTTCACAAGGTTCCCAAACTACCAGTCGGCCAGACCAAAGAAATGTCACACCGAATTTGCTCTTCTAGAGGTTCCAGCCTATGAGATTGAGGCAACAATTCCAACAAAAGGTCATTTTTGATCTAACAATTATACTTGAACATAACTGAAAATTTAACAATGTTTGCAAGAATTTTAGAATAAACACTTGGATTCTTAAATATTGACACATCTTAACTTTATGTGTCTCTCTTCCCCATATTATCTCTCCCTCTACCTATCTCTCTCCCTTTC
>VDFB02155863.1:25739-93694 GCA_007258455.2 Sequoia sempervirens
ATATATATATCCCCTCTATCTCCCTATCTCTCTATATATTTATTTCTCCCTCTATCTCTCTCTATATCTCTATCTATTTTTATCCCTTTTCCTCTCTCATTCTATATTCATCTCTACCTCTATCTATAGGGAGAGATACAAAGGTGAAGCATTCGACCTTCCCAAAGATCCACCAATCTCAACACTACTCCCAACTATTTTGACCATTTAAGTACATATTGTATGCTAGATTAGAAGGCATGTGTCAAAGCTCATATTTGTTGATGCAAAATAAGTCCAAAGTCACAAATTTGATGTAGAGTTAGTTATAGTTTTGTACAAAATTTCAAGTGCCACATAGAGAAAAGATATTCCAGTTTCTTATATCATGTCATCAAATTTGGCACTTCATCAAGATTTGTATCTTCATCAACATTAACAAAAGAAAAGGTATGTATTTGAATCCCTTGCATTTAAAATTTTCAATTAAGATAAATATTTTAATATTTTCCCTCAAATCCATAATATATATATTAGTGTGTATTTATTTATTGCAATAAAGAATTAACCTAAGTAACACATTAAGAATTCTAAGGATTTATTCTTGGAAAAAATGCATAACAATTTTTTTTGTTGGATGTCGTATTGTATAGTTTAGAAAAGCTCAAAATATGAATAGGATTTTAAGGCCATATATTATGGTAGCTTACAATGCAAAAGGAAGGAAATTTATTATCAATTTTAATCTACAATTTAATACCATATGAAAAATCACATGTAGTATTATCTAAAATTAATTCTTGACATATTAATTTTATAAAATACACTTACCATTCAATAAACTTCTCCCAAGAAAGAAACCCTGAGTGAACATTAATTGAACCCTAATTGTAGATTCATAACTCTAATCATAACACTAATTTAACCCTAATTGTAGATTCATAACTCTAATAATAACCCTAAGCGAGTTCTAATCCTAATCAAACCCTAACCCTAGCCTTAAAGTTATCATATAATCTAATTATCTCTCTTATCTAAATTTGGGTTGAATTATTTTTCCTTTATTTTTAATTGCATATATGTTTTGTTTATTAGATCTTATTTTATGAATATATATTCAAATATAATTTTATTTCTACATTCATTTTATGCCTATTTTTTCATGATATTTTAACATTCATTTTCTAGAATATTAGATCAATCTCACACATATAAATATGAAACCTCAAAATTTTAAAATAATATTCAAGTTTTCCCACTTCAATTTATCATTTATGTTATTTGAATTAAAATATTTTAAATCATACTCTTAATTCATCTAAAAAAGAAAAACAAATTGATATATAAATTTTTATTAAATAAATTTTAACTTATTTTCTTGGATTGTATAAATATCTTTCTTTATTTACATTTGGACTATTTATTTACAATATATAGTATAAATATGTGGTAAGACTGGGTATTATCATCATGATTGAGTGCGCCCTCTCCCCTAATAAATGTTTTTATTTTGCACCCCGCACGACTACTGGGCTCTCTCCCCTAATAATTTTTTTTATTTTGTAGAGGGACAAGTTCGCATGGCCATAGATCAATCGTCATGTGATCTCAGCCATTCCTCGCCATCCTGCGATGACCCCACCAGTTGATCGCGATATCATGGGCGAGCGCCACATGTACTGGGCCCTCTCCCCTAATAAATGTTTTTATTTTGCAAAGGGACAAATTTGTATGGCGGTAGATCAATCTTCGTGTGATCTCATTCATTCCCCACCATCCCGCGATGACCCCACCAGTTGATCGTGATATCATAGGCGAGCACCACATGTTTCATTCGGTGAATCCGAAGGAATGATAAATACTTTGATGTGTCTTTAATACATTATGCCGCAGGTTACTAAAGAAGTTATAAGATGCACGTGTTTTAAATCAATAGAGATGTTATAATCTCGGTAGAAAGGTGCTCGATGGTTAATAACAAGGTTGGCGACTGTGTTGAACGAACATGATTGTCAATGGTTGAGATCCATGGTTGCTCGCCATCACATGATCAAAAATTGCGAGTTCTATATTGATTGTGATATCACGGGCGAGTGCCACGTGTCTCATCCAGTGAAGCCGAAGGAATGATAAATAATTTGATGCATCTTTAATACATTATGCCGTGGGTTATATTTATTAATGTCTTAATATTAGTTTATAAATTGAACATTAATTATAAATATTATAAAATCAATTAAGTATTTCAATCTAAAATTTTAATATTTGACATTACAAATAAAATTAAACTAAATTCTAATTTTTAAAATCCATAAAATATTTATTATCTATTTAGTTTTTCTAATTATCTAATACAATACAATACAATTAAATTAAATATTCATTTTATACTAATTAAACAATTATTAATTAGAATTTTAGAATAAATTAAGAAATAAGATCTATATAAAATCAACTTTTCTATTTTTTTTCTTTGTGTCCAAATCATTTGGTTTTCTAAAATTATACTAAATTCTAGATATCATAATTAAACAAAAAACTTTATTCTATTCTAATCCTAACCCTAGTTAAACCCTAACCCTATTTGGATTCTAACCCTTACCCTAATTGAACACTAAATCTAATTGTAATTGACCACTAAGCATAATTGAATTCTACCCCTAACCCTAACCCTAACTCTCCAATCTAAACTCCTAAACTCTAACTTCTGACCAACCTGTCCTACTTGATTCATAATCCCAACCCTAACCCAAACCCTAATTGGACTTTAAAACTAACCTTAATTAAGTATTAACCTTAATTGAACATTTATTGAACACTAGTCCTAATTGTACCATAACCCTAACTTTGAACTACAGTTGAACTCTAATCCTAACCCTAACACTAATTCTTATCCTAATTGAACCTTAACCCCAACCCTAACCTTAACCTTGATCCTATTTGAACTCTTATTGAATTCATAACCTTAATTAAACCCCAACCTCATCCTCAATCCTAACCCAAATTGAACATTAGGGGTAGGAGGGAGAGACTTGGGAGAGAGAGAGAGAGAGAGAGAGAGAGAGAGAGAGAGAGAGAGAGAGAGAGAGAGAGAGTTTAAGGTAGAGGGAGAAACATAGAGGAGATAGATAGCCAGCCTAAGAGATGGAGAGAGGGGTAGGAGGGAGAGACTTGAGAGAGAGAGAGAGAGAGAGAGAGAGAGAGAGAGAGAGAGAGAGAGAGAGAGAGAGAGAGAGAGAGAGAGAGGGTTTAAGGGTTAAGGGTTTAGGGTTTATGGTTATGGGTAGAGGGGAGAGAGATAGAGGGATTCAGTCAAAGACAAAACCCCCACCTTAGGATTTTCCCAATACCATAAAAGACTAGTAACATAAGACATGACATGAAAGGAACATAAGACATGACAGGAAAGGAAAAATATTCAACATAAAAACCATCATAAATCATGGTGCTTCAAGGGAACAAAGCATAGTCATGAATAAGAGAAATACCATTAAAGGCTATAGGTTTGTCTTCATGTTATCTATGAATTTGAAAAAATAAATCTACATTTGGTGACAACATGACTATAGCCATGAAATGGATTGTAGTGAGATAAATAATATAAATGGTTGTTGCCACTATCTCATTTTATCTTTGGATAGTTATTACTAAGTCCTAAAAAATGAATAGAAAATGGATATGTGTCAATAATATACCTTCATTTGAAAATTCCTAGACTTTTGGTGATCTCATTGAACCAATAAGGAATTGATTATAAATAATTTCATATCTTTTTGACAAAATCAAAAGGAGGATTGATGTATCCAATTGTAAGAAGAGAGAAATGTCCAAGGGAGGGGTAGTACCATCATCTTAGGTACCACTACTGCAAGATGATAAATGACAATCCTTGTGTTTGTATGCATGGAGGTCCTAAAGCATACTTTGGGTAAGGTGCATTCATGGCATCTTGGGATTGTGTTGTTATCTCATGCACTCCAAATAGCTGATAATGTTGATGAATATCCAATTCTATTCGATATTATCCTACTATGTTGAGCTATTAAATGAGATTATTTGTAATTGTTAATGTTGTTTATGGTATTGGTGTAGAGGTTGTAAACACATTAAGGGATCACCCTCCTGGGTCTTATAGAGCCCGAAGTGTAGGAGGCTTTTTTAAAGTCCTCGTAAATTGGTCTAGGTCCTTCGAGTTGCCCTTGATTGGGATTGGAAATTCCATAGGTAGATTAGAAGACCAACCTGGTTACATTGTAAAACAAAACCAACACTTCCCTCTACCCTTAACCTAAGACCCTAAACCCTAAACCCTTAAACCTTAAACCCTTAAACCATCTACCATCTACCCTTAATCCCCCTCCCTCTATCTCTCTTCCACTCCCTCCCTCTCTCTCTCTCTCTCAATTCTCCATCCTACCCCCTCTCCCTCTCTTAGGTCTCTCTCAACCCTTAACCCTCCCTTCCTTTATCTCTCTCTCTCTCTCTCTCTCCTAGAACTACTCCTCTCTGAGGTCTCTCTCTCTCTCTCTCTCACTCACTCTCTCTCTCTCTCAAGTATCTTCAATATCCTACCATCTACCCTTAACCCTCCCTCCCTCTCTCTTTCTCTCAAGTATCCTATGAAAAACTTTGTTGAGAAAAAGATTGATCCTACTCATACTTGTGATGAAGCTACTTTGGAAATTGCAACCTTAGATGAACATATTACAAGCTCTCCTAATATGGTAGACAATATGGAATGAGAGAATGTGACCTTAGAAATAACAAATAATCAAATACAATCTCACCTAATCTCTCCACTATCAATAATCAAACACATTCAACCATTAATAACCCCCTTAGTTGTGATGAAGTTATTTTGGATGAACCAAACCTTACTTGTCATGAACATGTGGTTTTTTTTTCTCCTAAAAACTCTCCTTATAGGGAGGAGACTATGCACCAAGACAAAGATAATATCCCCTTCAAAGCCAATAAAAAATATCACTTGATAAGGGATGTTAACAATGTGCAACCTCAACCCAAACCTAAACTTATCCTTTACCCACCATTGCATCCGCTTCAGCCTTCCAATCAACCTAAACTCACCCTTTCTCCCCCTTCACCTAACCCTTCACCCAAACCAAAACTTATTCTTTATCCACTTGACCATCCACTTCATCCTAATAATCGACCTCAACATACCCTTTATCCTCCTAATGATGATGTATTACAAAAATCTAGTAATGATACTGTTGCTCATACATATAACACTTGAAATAATCTGCAACCACCACAACCAACTCCAACCTCTTTACCTTTACCCAATCTTCCTAGTGATTCTCATTACTTCTCACAAACAAAGGAGTATGACCTTATTGAACAACTAAAGAATACTCCTGCCAAGATTTCCCTTTGGGATTTACTTCAGAATATATTCCTATATAGGGGTCCCTTGTTAAGTCATTAAAGTTTCTTTTAGGTATTGAAAATTTTAATATGCTATTGTTATTTTGTATAAATGGTCAAAAAATGTTCCTATTAATTGTATGTTTACATTGACTATAGGTGTCACCAAAAGTGTCACCAAAAACCTATTGATGATTCAAGATGCTTCTTATTAAATACAAATATTTAAAGTATTAACTAGGTATTAAGTGGGGACCATGGCTGTATTGAGGAAGTATTAAATATTTGTTAATCTTGAAATAATGGTTTCAAGACAACCACCAAATGTTCTCACAAACAAAGGAGTATGACCTTATTGAACAACTAAAGAATACTCCTGCCAAGATTTCCCTTTGGGATTTACTTCAGAATCCACCAAATTACAACCATCTTCTTCAAACAACCTTAAAAAAAATGAAGCTCCTCATGGTACAACTCCAAATGATGTGGCAACTCTCATCCCAAAAAAAAATATTGACATTACTTTCCATCAACATGAGCTCCCTCTTTTGGAGTTACGTAATCAATATGACACCTTTATGATAATTTCTCAATTCAATCGCACAGGTATCAAACACACTCTCATATATTATGGTTCTTCCCTTAATGTGTGTATTGTGAGTCTCCTTGATCGATTAAAAGTTGATAGGTCACAAATAAAACCTGATTTTGTCTCTATTCGAGGATTTGAAAATATAACAAAATAACTGCTCAGTGTAATCACTTTGCCTATTACAGTAGGGGTGGTTACTTTGCAAACTCCTATCCATTTCATGCTTCAAGATCTTTTGTATAATCTTCTTTTAGGCCGACCATGGATTCATGAGATGAATGCAATGCCTTTGATCCTTCACCATATAATGAAATATGTCTATAACAATAAGATTTATCAAGTTGAAATAGACCCCGAGCTTGAAAGTTGTTTGCACCTTGAAAAAGGAACTACAAGTCCTCTAAAAACATTAATTCCAACATCCAATATAGATCCTTTTCAAATTGAACACAATGAAATAGAATCATTATCTAAATTATTTGGTGATAATTGGGAAACCTTAGAATTCACACCCTCGTTTATGGGTGAATATATATTTTCACAAAAGCTAGATGAGACACAAAGCCAACCAATTATCACATCAAAAAAACATTCAAACAACCTCTTGCAAGTATCCACCTCAACCAACTTAGACAATGTCACAAGCTCTAAAAAATCCCTTGAGGACCACAACAATGAACAACCACCTGATTCCAAAGTAATGCAAAATCTTTATGGAAAAGCGCATAAAATCATGAAACAACTTGGGTATAATGGAAAAGGTTGTGGTGCTCGAGAATAAGGTATCTACAATCCTATAGAACCTAACACACAACAAACAACTCATGGTATTGGTTATTTTCCTTCACCCAACATCTATACTATCACACTAGACTCTTCCAAGAGTCCTCTTTATCCACATCAATAACGTTAATTTCTACTCCTTGCTATGCCATAGTTGTAGGATAATAGTATACTCACTATTGTAGGTTTTTCATCTGTTGCAAGGGGCAGCTCACCATCATCCATTCTAGGCTCACCAATGTCCTACACTCAATGGGGGGAAAAGGGTTAGACAACCTTATCCCCTTATGTCACTTGTCATTGTTTCTTTTGACTAGTTGTTAACCTTTCATGAATATTTAAGAGAAAGCTTGAGATGTGGACGACATGTCTTAAGATTGACTGGCATGATGTGACATACTCCCATAGGGATTTCCAAGTTGGCTCTCATGTCTTGTTTTATTTTGCATTCTCTTTCTTCTTCTACTTTAAAGAATTTTTTCACGAAAATTTGATGTGTAGAAATTACTTTAAAGTGGGGGGCATACAATAGCATAAATCATTTACAATCTTTGTTCTTGGTGTAGCCTTTTCATTTATATGGCATGTTTGTTACTTTGTGGATGACATTGGGTGTGATGTCTTTCATAAGTGTGATCTTTCATAGCATATTTGTAACGCCTGCCACAAAACCCTAGAGAATGCCACACACAAATGGAAGTGAACAATTTTTTTTAAAAAGTGTAATTAAACAAGTAAAGTAAACTACACTTACACATACATTCTCTAAGGTATGTGATGACACTTACTTACAATACCCATTACTAAAAAAGGTTACTAAGCATAACTTATATTTATTACTCATGAATTAAAGATCATACATCCAAAACATGAAAATACATCATTTAAGCTATAAAGTACAAAAATGAACCCATTCACACATTAAATTTCTTTAATATTACAATTAAAACTCTCATTTCCAACTGAGATAGTTTATACAAAAGTGTTACAATTACATAGAACAAAGTTTCCCCTCAAATAAAATTGAGGAGTAATACAATTACAAATTACAAGGCATCTAACAGATACAAGTGAGAACATAAAAGAATTACAAATTTACTGGTACACATGAGCTCTCCAATCAGGAAGTACCCTCCATCACGAACAAGAACTGGGGACCCAATGGTGTATGGAGCATGTTCCACCCAACCAAGTGGTACCCAAAGGCCCACCCCCTGTGTTAGGAGATAGTAAAAGAGCTTCCTAGGAAAAACCTACAACCTCTAGACATAGGAAAAAACAATATTAAACTACACAAGTACAATACTAACAAAATGGTTACAATGCTTCAAGATAACAATGATCAACTAAACAGTACAACAAATTGACTGACGGTTGTCATAGAAAGAGTGTCACACATAATTTGTTATGAGTTACCCTGGCTCAACCTCCCTAGGCTACCGGACCCCCATCCTGGGTTACCTTGGCTTGCCTCTACCGGCTGCCGGACCCCCATACAAACTATGCTTCTCATCTAATCTCAAGCCTTAGCAAACGCACAAGTCATGAGAGAGGCATTCATTATCTTAATTAGTTTGAATTTTTTTCATTAATTCCTTTTTAAGTTAGCACTTGATTAAACCTAAGTGAGTTACCTTGGCACCCCTTTGTGTGTCAGACCCCCACAAAGAGCCACTCTCCTACTGACAACCTAAGGAATCAATTCCACTAACATTGGGTAAACTAGGTGAACATAACCAATTACAAATACCAACTTAATAACAATGTACAACACAACTTGTTCATAGAACCAGGTGACCATACTTGATAAAATACCACGTGCCCTACCCAAGCTATTTCAAAGCTAAATCAACATAAGTTACAATCCCCAACTCAAGGAAACATATCTGGAAGTCTTGCATAAAGAAATAACTCAATTTTCCCACAATGAGAATAAGAGAAAACACAACATTAAAAGAACAATTACAAGCAACATATTATTCTAACTTTAAGATTTCCTAAATCCAAATAATTTAATAATACATCGTTTGCGAATACCCAAGGTAAATAAAATTACATTTGCAAAATTAAGAAATTTTAAAACATTAGTTAAATTCCCTTTTCCTCAATTACACATAATGATCAAAATCAATTTTCTTTAAAAAAAAATCATTTTATTATAAAAAGAATATTTGCATCAATTATAATAAAATAATCTTAAAATAATTATAATTACACATATACATATTATTTAAATATATATTTATAAATTCAATTTAAATTCAAAATCCTTTAAATCGAATCCAATTATCTACTAATTAAATATACAAATAAAATATACATATATATATTATATTAAAAATATATATATATATATATATATAATATATATATATATATATAAAACATTAAAAAATAAATAAATATAAATATATATATATATATTTATATAATATATATTATATATATTATTAATAATATATATATAAATATAATTTATATTATAAAAAAAAAACATTTAAAAAAAAGTAATCTCCACACCCAGGCAAGGGACGCAGTCCACCCTGCTGGGGCTGCTGTGGGCGGCTACCACATAGCCTCCCAAAGTGGGGGAAGTTGTGTTGGGCAGTGTAGCTTCCTGTGAAGGAAGCGACTATGGGGGTAGCACCCCCAGCCAAAAAAACATTATTTTTTTTTTTAACAAAAATTCTCCTACAAAATAAAATTCGTCGTATGACGACTACATGGGTTTTCCCCAAGTCATTTTTTATATAGAAAATTTCCATAATGCCACCAAAATTATATACATAAATAATATATATATATATATATATATATATATATTTCCATTTTACAGTCAAACTGGGCAAATTTTCTACATAAATAACTATAACAAAAGAATTTTCAAATACAAATTTTTAATTTCAATTTCTAAATTGTATTGGAAAAATAAACTTAAATCCAAACACAAAAAATTATATGTTTTCCTTTTGTTTCCTCTCCCAGTTTTTCTATTGTAAGAGTTTGCTTTCCTACAAAGATCTAAAATTTTCCATAATTTTCAATAGAGGTTTTCAATTTTGTTTACAAAGAAGATTTTAAAAAATTCACAAGCATTAAAACATCCTTTAAAAAAAAATCAAAGTTTCTAAAAAAAATAAAGCAATTAAAGGAACCTGTTTTTGTTGAAGAAAATGAGAACTGGAGTTGAGCTTCCCTGCAAAATCCAATTTTCTAGAATTTCTTCCAAAAAATGCACTTCCAAATCCAAAAATATTTTCCATATAGAGAAAACCTTCCTCTTTTTTTAATAGCCAAATTTTCCTCCATTTTTTAACAAGATTTTTCAAAAATATAAATATCCTCTCATTAATTTTCAACACTTAGTCAGAATTAGAAATATCTTTTTCAACCACTATAGATATTTCCTTCTTATGCATTTACAAGATATTTTGCATTTTAATAATTTAAAACACAATTTAATTTCAAAATAGATTTAAATCATTTAATCTATGCACTTTACAAATACAATTAAACTATTCACTTAATAAATTTAATTGATTAATTTATTTACTCAACAACTAAATTTATTTAATTAAATTATTTACTTAATAAATAAATTTAATCACAAAGATTAAATTACTTTACCAAATAAATTAAATTTAATTAACTAAATTAAATTAAAAGCTTTTAACAACTTTACTCTAAAATAAATAAATAACATTCAAAATATATAATCATTAATTTTCACATATAATTTCCACCGATAATAACTTATCAAAACATCAAAGATGACATGACTCAACAACAAACCGGACACAAATTGATGACACACTATGATAGGGTTGTAGGTTGACAAGGGAACCCCGTTACTATCTCCCAATCAACAATACCATTGGAATATGGACACGATTAGAGCTGTGAAACCAGGTGGAGACGATGTCCTGTACCTGCAATCCTGTAATCAAGACAAATGCCGTACATGGATAAAACATAACAATCACACCATGAAGGGAACTCATGGAATCACAGGGCGCTAGCAAGTGAGTGATGCAATCCTGTCCTCTTCACCAATGTAGTCACATCAAGACTGATGAAATTAAAGCATCATAAATCAAGAAATGAGCATATATCAATATCAAGAACTATGCTATTCAAAATAATAACCATCTATATAGTGCATCATCTCATCACAGTATAACATCCACATTGCTCTAAAGCCAACGATCATAAAACAATAACAAAGATCTAAGTCTATCAAAATAAACACACTGTCTAACAACATAGAAAACCAAAGGGGTGCTACATTCCCGCCTAGGACCAAGCTTAATCCTAGAAACCTACGAAAAAATAGGGATAGAGCTCCCTCATCCTACTCAGTATCTCGATCCTCTAGGATCAACTCCTGACACTGAAGGAAAAACTACACTAGATGCTCGACCTGATGGTTATCCACCATAGTAAGTACCCTATGTGATCTGCCTGCATCTCCTACTGTGGGCTCTGAAGCCACCAACCTTTGACTAAAACCAAAAGTTCCTTGCTGAGGACATTGTCGAGCAAAGTGGCCCTGCTGACCATAAGTGAAACATTCTGTCCCTCTACTAAATCCCCGAATACCTAGAGATACACTAGGTCATGGAAAACCACCTCCAATAAATGTTGACTGAGAACTCTATGTAGGATGATTGTAATGATGATGATGAGCTTGCATCCAACTCTGATCTCTCTTCTTCTGATTCCAACTACTACCGTGTTGGGACTAAGAATTCTATTGCCTTGATTGTGAAGGTTGTTGCTGCTCACCCTTAGCGGGTGCCTGATGCCCCTGAGAAAATCCTGCAACCTGAGATTGACCACCCTGAGATCCAACACCAATGGAAGGTGCATTGCCAAACTGAACTCCCATTTGTCCACCTAAAACCATAGCTAAATTCTCCTCAACAATACAAGCCTTATCCACAACTACCTCCATGGTCTTCCACTTGAATACCCGAACTCCACCACTGATCTAGGCATTTAAGCCCCTAATGAAATGTTGTACAAGCATACCCTCATCATCTTCGATGCTCGCAAACTGATTGAGCTCGTAAAAATGATGCTCATATTGTTCCATTGATATATCCATCTGTCATAGAGCATGAAACTCATCTCCACAACACTGTAAAAAATGGTCAGAATTTTTTTTGACTCTGAACCTCTCTAAAAACAAATCCAAAGATACAGTACTAATATCTATATGGAGCTTCTACTCCTCCAACCTCCACCAAGTAGATGCAAAATCCCTCAAGTGCATGATCGCACATCTAGCCTTGGTGTTGCTACCATAAGGGTGCATAGAAAAATACTGATCTAGATCAATACACCATGTCTCAGCCACTAATCCGCTACCTAAACCATCAAATATAGGCATACGGGCTCTAGGTAAATCTCTCATATGAGCAACTATGTGTACCTCTAGTTGCACTGGTACCACTCTCTCACCAAAATTAACTCGATCTCTATCCTGTCTTGGCCCAAGATGAGCAAGAGTCTCCTCTAACAATCGACGCAACTAAGCACCCTTGATCCCTAGTGGATCCCGATTCTATTCACCATCTCCTGGAGCATTCTGAGAAGCTTGATGTTCCTGATTCAGATTGTGAGGAACATGGGGAGTAGATTCATGTTGAATACTTCCGTGACTGCCTTCATGGCCATGACCACAAACTCTACCTCGAACTCGCCTAGGTGGCATGATCTTGCACAGACACATACCATAACATAAGACAAGGTATGCAAACTTAAATCCTATGCCACTAAAAACTTAGTGGGTTCCACATTATCCCAGAGCACCCAGTGTTTAAACTTGGGCTCTGATACCATGTGTAACACCTACCACAAAACCTTAGAGAATGCCACACACAAATGGAAGCAAATAATTTTTTTTAAAAAGTGTAATTAAACAAGTAAAGTAAACTACACTTACACATAAATTCTCTAAGGTACGTGATGACGCTTATTTACAATACCCATTACTAATAAAAGTTACTAAGCATAACTTATATTTATTACTCATGAATTAAAGATCATACATCCAAAACATGAAAATACATCATTTAAGCTATAAAGTACAAAAATGAACCCATTCACACATTGCATTTCTTTAATATTACAATTACAACTCTCATTTCCGAATGAGATAGTTTATACAAATTTGTTACAATTACATAGAAAAAAGTTTCCCCTTGAATACAATTGAGGAGTAATACAATTAAAAATTACAAGGTATCCAACATATACAAGTGAGAACATGAAAGAATTACAAATTCATTGGTACACACGAGCTCTCCAATCAGGAAGTACCCGCCATCACGAATAAGAACTAGGGACATAATGGTGTATGAAGCACCTTCCAACCAACCAAGTGGTACCCGAAGGCCTACCCCTCGTGCTAGGTGATAACAAAAGAGCTTCCTAGGAAAAACCTACAACCTCTAGACATAGGAAAAACAATATTAAACTACACAAGTACAATACTAACAAAATGGTTACAATGGTTCCAGATAACAATGATCAACTACACAGTACAACAAACTAACTGACGGTTGTCATAGAAAGAGTGTCACACATAATTTGTTATGAGTTACCCTGGCTCAACCTCCCTAGGCTACCGGACCCCCATCCTGGGTTACCTTGGCTTGCCTCTACCGGCTGCCGGACACCCATACAAACTATGCTTCTCATCTAATCTCAAGCCTTAACAAACGCACAAGTCATGAGAGAGGCATTCATTATCTTAATTAGTTTGAATTTTTTTCATTAATTCCTTTTTAAGTTAGCACTTGATTAAACCTAAGTGAGTTACCTTGGCACCCCTTTGTGTGTCAGACCCCCACAAAGAGCCACTCTCCTACTGACAACCGAAGGAATCAATTCCACTAACATTGGGTAAACTAGGTGAACATAACCAATTACAAATACCAACTTAATAACAATGTACAACACAACTTGTTCATAGAACCAGGTGACCATACTTGATAAAATACCACGTGCCCTACCCAAGCTATTTCAAAGCTAAATCAACATAAGTTACAATCCCCAACTCAAGGAAACATATTTGGAAGTCTTGCATAAAGAAATAACTCAATTTTCCCACAACAAGAATAAGAGAAAGCACAACATTAAAAGAACAATTACAGGTAACATATTAATCTAACTTTAGGATTTCCTAAATCCAAATAATTTAATAATACATCGTTTGCAAATACCCAAGGTAAATACAATTACATTTGCAAAATTAAGGAATTTTAAAACTAATACTTAAATTCCCTTTTCCTCAATTACACATAATGATCAAAATCAATTTTCTTTTAAAAAAAATCATTTTATTGTAAAAAAAATATTTGCATCAATTATAATAAAATAATCTTAAAATAATTATATTTAAATATAAATATACATTTAAACATATGAATATTATTTAAATATATATTTATAAATTCAATTTAAATTCAAAATCTTTTAAATTGAATCCAATTATCTACTAATTAAATATGCAAATAAAATATACAAATATATATTATATTAAAAAAATAATATAAAATATATATATATATATATATATTTATAAAAAAAAACCAAATAAATATAAATATATATACATATATATATTTATATAATATATATTATATATATAATACATATATATATATATAATTTATATGATTAAAAAAAACATTTAAAAAAAAGTAATCTCCACGCCCAGGGGACACACTCCACCCTGCTGGGGCTGCTGTGGGTGGCTGCCACACAACCTCCCCCTGTGGGGTGGCTATGGTGGGCAGTGCAGCTGCCTGTGAAGGTAGCGATACTGCCTCCACAACGGCCTCCCCATGGGGGCAGCTGTGGGGGTAGCGCCCCCAACCAAAAAACATTAAATTTTTATTTTAACAAAAATTCTCCTACAAAATAAAAATCGTTGTACGGTGACTACAAGGGTTTTCCCCAAGTCAAATTTTTTATAGAAAATTTTCCAGAATACCACCAAAATTATATACATCAATAATATATGTATGTATATATATTCTCTCTCTCTCTCTATATATATATATACATATATATATATACATATATATATACATATATATATATATACATATGTATATATATACATATATATATATTACATATATATATGTATATACTATTCATATATATATATATATATATATAATATGTATATATATATGTATATATATATGTATGTATATATATATATATGTATATATATATATATATTTCTATTTTACTGTCAAACTGGGTAACATTTTCTCTGAAATAACTACAACAAAAGAATTTTCAAGCACAAATTTTCAATTTCAATTTCTAAATTGTATTGGAAAAAAAAACTTAAATCCAAACACAAAAATTTATATGTTTTCCTTTTGTTTCTTCTCCCATTTTTTCTATTGTAAGAGTTTTCTTCCCTACAGGGATCTAAATTTTTCCATAATTTTCAACAGAGGTTTTCAATTTTGTTTACAAAAAGATTTTCAAAAATTCAAAGCTTTTAAAAAAAATAAAGCAATTAAAGGAACCTGTTTTTGAAGCTTGAAGAAAATGGGAACTAGAGTTGAGCTTCCCTGCAAAATCCAATTTTCTAGAATTTCTTCCAAAAACTCCACTTCCAAATCCAAAAATATCTTCCATAGAGAGAAAACCTTCCTCTCTTTTTAACAACCAAAATTTCCTCCATTTTTTAACAAGATTTTTCAAAAATATAAATATCCTCTCATTAATTTTTTAACACTTAGTCAAAATTAAAAATATCTTTTTCAACCACTATAGATATTTCCTTCTTATGCATTTACAAGATATTTTGTATTTTAATAATTTAAAACACAATTTAATTTCAAAATAGATTTAAATCATTTAATCTATGCACTCTACAAATACAGTTAAACCATTCACTTAATAAATTTAATTGATTAATTTATTTACTCAACAACTAAATTTATTTAATTAAATTATTTACTTAATAAATAAATTTAATCACAAAGATTAAATTACTTTACCAAATAAATTTAATTAAATTAATTAAATTAAATTAAAAGCTTTTAACAACTTTACTCTAAAATAAATAAATAACATTTAAAGCATACAATCTTTAATTTTCACATATAATTTCCACTGATAATAACTTATCAAAACATCAAAGATGACATGACTCAACAACAAACCAGACACAAACTGACGACACACTATGACAGGGTTGTAGTTTGACAAGGGAACCCCGTTAATATCTCCCAATCTATAATACTATTGGAATATGGACATGCTTAGACCTATGAAACCAAGTGGAGACAATGTCATGTACCTGCAATCCTGTAATCAAGATGAATGTCATACATGGATAAAACATAACCGTCACATCGTGAAGAGAACTCACAGAATCATAGGGCACTCGCAAGCGAGTGATGTAATCCCGTCCTCTTCACCAATACAATCACATCAAGACTGACGGAATTAAAGGATCATAAATCAAGAAATGAACATATATCAATATGAACAACTATGCTATTCAAAATCATAACATAAAACATAACCATATGTATAGTGCATCATCTCATCATAGTATAACATCCACATCCCTCTAAAGCTAGTGATCATAAAACAATAACAAATATTTGAGTCTTTCAAAATAAACACACTATCTAACAGCATAGCAAACCAGAGGGATGCTACAATATTACATTCCTCTTGGTGGTTGATGTGATGCACTTCATCCCCTAAGTTGTGAATTTACTATTCTTTGATTGGTCCTCTCTTGGAGACACTAGACACAATTTTCCCTAAGTGATTGACCTTACATAAGCTGAACAGGACTCCTTTGAACAAATATTTCACATTAATTTTTTGCATTTTTCATTTTTCACTCTCATTCGACCACCTTTCATAACACAATTTGCATGCCTATGGAGCCATCTTACTTGTTTGGCCACCTTGCATAACACAACTTGCATGCTTGTGGTGCCATCCTATTTTTTTCATGAGTTCTCAGTATACGGATTTTTGCTTGTCTCATGAAGCTAGAGCAGACAACCATTTCCTTTTTCTTTGTGGCACCTTGTTAAAGTTATTAGGAGATATAACTTTGGAATGTTGAGTGGGAATCCCAACTAGTAGCATGAATTTCCCTGTAGCCACTTTTGTAAGTGCATGCCAACTTGCGTATGTTACTCTTTTCTTTTTTATGTTTTTGGCCCTTTCGACACCACTGATGACCTAAAAGTCTGTGGGCCTAGAGTGAGTACACGTTTTTCATCATGTTTTATTTTCAGCTTACCTTAGTATGATTTTGTATCTTGATGGTTGAATTAGGATCTTCAATCCTGGGGGCTTGGTCACCTCCTTTGATCTTTTTTATTCTTTGTCATCTGTATCAATACATGTGGATCTCTCTTGAATGTCTACTTTAGTGTGAGTTTGAAGAAAATTCATCCTCTCACTAAAGTGGGGGCTAAATGTGTTATAGAAAAAATGACCCTTTGCTTGACATGGGATTAATTCATGATAATCGGACTTAATGAAGCCTTGACTCAGGTGTTGTGAGGCATTTTATGCATCCACACTAGGCCTTGGACCCTTCCACATTAAATAAAATGTGTTTATTGATGTCTTGTAAAAGTGTTGTAAGATACTTTCATGCTTTTCTAGACTTAATGAACCTATTTCTTCCTAATTCAACATGTTTAATCACATAATCACATTAATTAGAAGGCTTTTAACTTAAATTTAATGATAAACTAGTGTTATAATGTGTCTTGCATGTTCACATTGGTTCTTGTGCCTTCCTACACTATTTGGACCTCATTTTAGTATTGTAAAGTGTATTTAATTACACTTTCACATTGAATTATGTGTCCCAAGCCCTATTTGACATTTACATCATCATTAATAGGCCCCTTTTAACCTATATTATGTATCTCAAGGCATAATTTGATCAAATACCTGATAAAATCATCATATAAACCTAATTTATGCATTCCCCAACAACCCAGCTGACAAATGGGCCCCTCTAGGACTAATTCGCCCAAGGTGGTGAATGAGTCCCATTTGGGAAAATTTTGACTTTTGAGCAGGAAAAATTAGGTTTTCAGTTTGATTTTTCTTCATGTCGGCCTTGGGGATCCAATTTATGGGAAAATAAGGTGAATTACCTATAAAATCAAGTTTCTAAACCCTAAATAATGACCATTATTCATTATTCATCCATCATTCTTCCATTTCAAGTCAAGCAAGCTAGGGTTTTATCTTTCTAAGTCATTAAGATAGAAATTTCTAGATATTCAAGGGTTGAATCTTCATGTAGTGTGTCAGAAATTCAAGATCAATTATCATGGCAAGGTATTAATTCCTTTATTTCATGTTCATGCTTCATTACATCATTTCTTCATTTTGGTTTAGTTACCTAAAAGGGATTTGACCAAGGAAAACCTGTATCCTCTAGCAATCAACAAGTTTTCCCCTCTTTAATATGTGATTGTAGGTTTGTAGATTGAAGAAAAATGTCAACAATGAGAAAGTTGCAAATGTTGTCAATGTTGTCATGAAATGCTGTCAAGAATCACAGAAACTCTGATCTAGGGAAAAATATCCATCCAATTTGCATGAAATAAATGGGAAAGTGCTTATTTCATCCATCTTTAGAGCCTTGCAAAGTTTCATTATGAAATTCTACTCCTGGGACACTTTTCAACAAAGCTAGACTTGTCCTCCAATAATGGCGAATGAGTCCCAGAATGGAAAATGAGTCCCACTGGGCCTACAAATCAACAATTTCAGAGTTTCAGAGATATTTCCAGTCTTAAATATATTTCCAGGTACTTATCATTTACATTCTTTCCTTTTTTTTTGGTTTTATTTGCATTTTAGATCATTCTTTAGGTATTTTTACATTACACAATGTGTTTTCAAACAATTCATATTTCATTAGTTTTGCATATTTAATAAATCAATTTTATATTTTTGGTGCATCTAGATTATTGCATTTAGATATAATTTCATCATACATATCTTAAATTGAGTGAACCACCTAGATTTTGGGTGTGGGATCTATCTCTTTCCATTAGGTGAAAGACCCTAATTGAGTAGAAGAGACAAAGCATTCCTAGTCCCTAAAATCTACGGTTCACAACTAATTACCCAACAAACCCATGGTTCAATGAAGAGTGAAAGATAACAAAAATAAAAATTGGTGAGAGTGGAAGGACCACAAAAAATAAGAGAGATTATGAAAAGATGATACAAAGCAAAAAATAAAATTATGTGAGCACAAGAAGGTTAGAGCTGATTTCCCTTGGAAAGAACAACCCTAAGAAATTTTGGAAGGAGCTACAACAAAAAAGAAAACAAGTGGAAAATAATATTACAAGCTCTCAATGGTTGGAATATGCAAAGTTATTGTATGAGAGGGAACAAGATAAACATAGACCTCCAACAATCAAAGATACCACTGAACTTTTCACCATTGAAGTTATCAATCAAGGAATAAAGAGGTTGGTTGGGGGAAAAGCACAAGATATAGATGGGCTGCAAGTAGAATTCTTAAAATGGGGTATTGAGATCCTTGCATCTTGCATCAAGGACATATTCAATAGGGTTATTCAAGAGGGCTTTCCAGAAGGGTGGACAACTAGTGTTGTTATTCCCTTATTCAAATGTGGGGAAACTAATAACCCTTCAAACTATAGCACTATTATGATTAATCTGCTTCTTGGAAAACTTTTTGGAAGCATTATTGAGCACAAAATTAGTAGTTGGGCTGAGAAAGAGGGCAAAAGAGCAGAGGGTCAAGTTGGTTTTAGACTAAAACATTCCACTATGGATCATGGTATTACTCAGATTTTTGATTCAAAAAATATGGAACATTCAAGGGGAGGCCTTTCGCTGCTTTGTGGACTTTAAAAAAGCCTTTGACACAGTGTCACAGGACAAGTTATGGAATAGAATGGAGGAACTGGGAGTGCCAAAGGTGCTTAGAGTGGCTATTCATAGGCTGTATGAGTAGGTTAAAGCTAAAATCAAAACCAATGAAGGTATGTTCGAGTGTTTTGGCAGTGACATTGGGGTCAAGAAAGGTTTCCCACTTTCCCCAACATTATTTGGGTTGTACATTGACAAACTAGAAGAGTGGATAAAAAAAGTTGGTGGGGAAGGTATTCAATTGGCCAATACTGTAATAAAGCTACTCTTGTATGCCGATGACCTCATTTTGATTGCTAAAACAACACATTAGCTAAGAATTTTTTTGAAAGCTCTTGAATCCTTTTGTAAGGAAGTTGGGATGCAAGTGAATACTAGTAAAACTAAAATAATGATCTCTCTGTGAAGGAAAAAGCAGCAAATTAACTTTATCTTTGAGGGAAAACCGCTAGAAATTGTGGATGAATACAAATACTTGGGGCTAGATTTTCACTACAAACTCAGTTGGGAAACTTGTAGAGCTAAGAGAATATAGGGGGGTTGGAAAGTGCTTTACTCTCTACAAAATAAGTGTAGAAATGTTGAATTATGGGATTGGAAAACAAAGAGAATGTTGTTTGGCTTACTTGTGACCCCAGTGGTTCTATATGGGTGTGAAATTTGGGGCAGCAAAATGTTAGATCAGAAATGGAGTCAAGTGGAAAGAATTCAAAAGCATCTAATTTTTAGCAACTTAAACTCAAAACTGCAATACCTTATGATATTTTATTGGCGAAGACAGGCACCTTCCCCTGGGAAGCTTCAACATTGATTCAGCTACTAAGTTACCTATAGAAGGTCCAAAATATGGAGAATCACCAGTGGCCTAAGCTAATTGTTGAGGAGTTGGATAGAAGAAAGAATGCATGGATGAAACGAAACAAAAAAAGGATGGAAAAGTGGGTTGTAAATATGCATGATTGTCCAAGTACAAATGAAGAAATAAAAAAATATGTGAAGAAAAAATTCAAAGATGCTATATGGACAAAACACTTAGGGAAAAAAAAAGGATAACTATATCAAAGAATTTAATCCCAAGGGGGACCATGGAGAAAAGGCCTCTATAGGAGCAAATATTAAATGGAGAGCAAAGATAATGATAACTTAGCTTCATACTAGCTCACATCATCTTAGATGTGAGACTGGCAGATGGATGGTTCCTAAAGAAGAGTGGGATAAAAGAATATATTGACTTTGTGACATGGGAGTGGTGGAGACAAAGTGGCACTTTGTTATGGAGTGCTTAGTGTACAAAGATATTTGGTCGAGTTATGAGGAAACCTTACAAGTTGACAACTTAAATACCTTGTTTGAAGAGGAAAGGTTGGTCAAATCGACAAACTACATCATCAAAATTCACTATTGTAGAGCTGAACTCGAGCAAAGATCCCAAACTGCATAGGGTCTTTTCTTTTTGTTGGTTGTTTTGTGTTGTTCTTGGGTCCCACAGGCTGTTGTGGCCTCATGGATGTTATTAAAATATTTCATTTCATTTCATTTCAATCAATAGGATTTTCTTCGTATGGATGGCTGGGTCAAGTATACATTGTTTCTTGCATGCAAAAGAAAAAAAAGTGAAAATGCCCGCAATACATGCGACTGCTCTAATTTGGGTCATTGTATTTAAGTTGAGAAAAATGCACCTTCAATAGATGACAGTAGCCACTTAATATTCATATTAAGTTGGGTCAGGTATGTGGCTTGTAGAGCATATTCCATACACAACCTTGAATGACAATTAAATGCTAGGTACTTCATAACCTTCCGCCGTCCAACTATTCAATCCTTAATTTAACCATATTCTTATCGAGGAAAAAATAGAGAGCTACTTGTGTAATAAAGAAACCATTATTGTTGCTCCCTAGCTTGGAAAAAAAAGTATATTAATAATTAGAGCGAGTAAGATTATCATAATAGTATGCTCATATCACTCTTGTGTAATAGGAATGATTTGAATGGAAAAAGTATGAGGATTGATGTTCATTAACATTCAGATTATAATACTACTTCTTGGAATTGATTAAATGAAAATAAAATCAAATAAAATAAAATAAAATACATACATATATAGGGGTGAAGACCCAGTATCTGTCAGGGCTAACTTCGCGCAACCGTAGAATTCAAACCGTATGTCAAATCAATTTTTTTTTGAGTTTCTTTCGCTCACAAGTTAAGTGCTTATAACTAAGGTTTTGGCTTGTGGGAAATTCGGTCGAGTGCAGGAGCATTGGATATGCGCACGGGGGTCAAAAAGTCACCTTGTAAAGGCGTCATCCACTCGCTACCACCTAACGTCCTAGTATCCGCTAGCGATAACCACCAATTTTTCTTAAAAAAAACACCTAAATGTGTCACTATTAAAATTTAATTAAAACTATTTTATCATTCAAATCCGCTCAAAAGTCAATGGGTTTAATTCACGTTAGCACCTTATAAAATTGAACTGTAGATTTTTGGCACTCTAGGTATCTCTAATAGTCTTAAGGTTTTTCACCCAAAAGGGAGAGATAAGGAGGCCAAAAACCTAGCAAGTTCACTGAAATATGTAACGAGGGATGAAGTAATGCCTAATGAACTTAACTAAATGCAATTGATTGAATGAAACTAATCTAAATGAATGCAAGACTAAGATTTATGCAGTCTTTGAAAATACAGTGTGATATGCAAACAACATGAAAATTGAATAAAATATGCAAAAAAAAGCTATCAGGGTTAAATCTAAGTGTACTTGGACTGATATTGATATAGTTGAGATGTTTGGAATGCTGATTGAATTCACTAAAAATTCACAATGGGACTCATTTGCCAAGGGTGGCGAATTAGTCCACCTAATGGTGAAAAATTGGCAGAAAAATATTTCTAACTGTCAGGATCTAGAATCTAACAAAAAACTGATTACTGATCTCAGGTGGGACTCATTCACCAAGGGTGGAAAATCAGTCCACTCCTAGACTTTGGAAAATCAGGCAACAACTCTGCAACACCAAATTTGGTAAATTTTGAATGTCGGGTTGTCAAAGTCAATTCTACAGGAAACAGACAGAAATCACTCAATAAGCTTGAAATAAAGATAAGTTGACTTGAAGAGCCTAGTTGACTTGATTTCCACTTTTCAACACCTTTTAAACCTGTTAAATTTGCAAAACAAAGGCTACAAACACACGTAAAAAGGAGGAAAATGTTGGAGGGTTAGCAAATAGGGGTTTGCCTTTGTCAAACCCCACTTTGGTAATCAAACCCTATTTAAATAAATTAAATGCAAGGGAAATGATAAATGAATAACATAAAATTATTGCAAACTTACCAAAACCCTTGATCTTGTAAGTCTGAATCAATGGCAATGGCTTCTCCAAGATACTTCAATAATTTCTTAATGAAGTATTGCAAGATGCTTGAATGCTTAAGTGAGTAAGTGTATGTGAAAATAACTTCTTGGATGAATGAGGTGAAATTAGCTTATTTATGCAAATCTTGTGCCTTAGTACCCATTCATACATCATCACAGGCCGACATCAAGCATAATTTTGAATAAATCCTAAAATATTTTGAATTTTGGAGTCAAGGTGGACTCATTCACCACACATGGTGAATGGGCCCCACCTAAGAAATGTACTTAGGCGTCAAGAATTAAATTCTATTTAATGTTATGTGTCGGGGATATATTCAAAAATAAACTTAAATAAAGCTTATGAGTGTATAAAGGGGTCAAATAAGACATGAGAAAGGTGTAAATAAGAGGAAAATGCCTAGAAAAGTGTGAATCTTGATTATAAGATTTACCAACACTTAAAAGTAGGACTTGTTGATGTGTAAAAGGGTGATTTTTTAGGTGAATTATATTAAATAGAGTCTAGAATAATGTAGAAATGTCTTACAACACTTCACAACACATTCACAAGACTTCAATATTTAAATTTTAATACTAAAAATAAGCATTTTCAAGCCATGTTGCAATATAAAATTAAGGAAAAATATGTAAAATGTAATGAAACAAGACCTAAAAGGCCATGAAAATGACAAGGTTCCATTTGTCTACAACATATTTGGCCCCCACTTTAGTGAGAGGAAGAACTTGCTTCAGACTCACACTAAAGTAGCCATAAACATCGAGAAGAGAAGGTTCAAATGCACTTACGTTAGCAAGATGGAATAACAACAAGTAAGAGGGATTATCAAGCCCCCAGGATGAAGATCTCATGGAAAACCAAACATAAGAACAAAGGAACACACAAGTTCCAAGAAATAGATGAAGCTTTGATCATCAATCCAACTAGTTGTGAATCAGATCTAGGCAAAAAGAGAAAATATGTACTCACTCTAGGCTCACAAAACTTCAGCTCATCTGTAGGGTGAGAAGAGCCAAAAGAAAGAGATACATACAATAGTTGGCATGCACTCAAAATAAAAAGTGACTATAGGGAAAGTCATGTCGCTAGTTGGGCTTCCTACTTAACCATGCCAAAGTTATACCTCTTGATAACTTTAAAAAGGCACCACAAAAAGGAAAAGGTTGTCTGCTCTAGCTTCATGAGACAAGCAAAAATCTGTATGCTTAGAAATCATGAACAAAAATTGGATGGCACCATAGGAATGCAAGTTGTGTTATGCAAGGTGGCGGAATGAAAGTGCAACAAAAATAAATATGTAATGTAAAAATTTTGTTCAAAGGAGTCATGTTCAGTTTATGTAAGGTTAATCACTTAGGGAACATTGTGTTTAATGTCTCCAAGAGAGGAGAAATCAAAGGATAGTAAATTCACAACTTAGGGGATGTAGTGTGTCACATCAACCACCAAGAGGAATGTAATATGCTAAGAAATATCACGCTTATGAAGGAAATAACACCTAATGTCATCCACAAAGTAATGCACATATCATATAAATGATAATGCTATGCTAGGAACAAAGAGTGCAAATGAATTATGGTATTGTATGCCCCCCTATTTTAAAGTAATTTCGACACATTGTTCGTGGGGAATTGGCTTAAGGTAGAAGAAGAAAAATAATGCAAAAGAAAAAACAAGACATGAGAGCTAACTAGGAAAGCCCTATGCCAAGCCATATGTTTCAAAGTTATGTTGTGTCATGTCGAGAAAAATGAAAAAGAAAAGAAAGAAAAGGGAGTTTCCACTGAGAAAAGAAAGCACACCAAAACATAGAAGGGATCTATGGATTTGGGGTTAGTATGTTCTTTGTTGCAATGTTTTTATGAAAGATTGTGAAACTATCATCATTCATCGAATACATAGAATGAGAAGAATGTCACAAAGAGAGCTAAAACAAAACAAAAAAAAAATTCATTTTGGGTCAACATGGAAGAGACATTGTGGTCTCGACACCTTGCATCACCCCCAGAAGGAAAAAACAAGCGAAGAAAAAAGAAAATGAAAAAGGATTTTGGGTCAAATTGAAGGAGACAATCAATCTCACCTCATCCCAAAAGGAAAAACACAAAAAAAAGACATCTCTACGCTTTATTATCAAAAAAAAAAAAGACAAGGACCATTTGGGTCAACATGGAAGAGACTAAGGGAATCTCTATGCTTTGCGTCATCCCCAAAGGAAAAACAAAAAACAAAAAGAAAAAAAAAGACAAG
The DNA here is from genome assembly GCA_007258455.2 of Sequoia sempervirens. Taxonomy (NCBI): domain Eukaryota; kingdom Viridiplantae; phylum Streptophyta; class Pinopsida; order Cupressales; family Cupressaceae; genus Sequoia; species Sequoia sempervirens. The sequence continues at coordinate 51,063 of VDFB02155863.1, forward strand.
GACCATTTGGGTCAACATGGAAGAGACTAAGGGCATCTCTATGCTTTGCATCATCCCCAAAGGAAAAACACAAAACAAAAAGAAAAAGAAAATCAAAGTGAAAGTGATGTATGAATTATAGAAGAATATAGATACGAATAGAAGAAGCGTACAAAGAGAGAGAACGACATTAAATACATGATGTGGGGGAACACGATACACACATAAAAAGAATATGTAGGAGAATAGTAATGCAAATGTAAGTCAACCATTAACTAATTTATTGGTTTCTCAATTTTAAATCTATAAGTGGAAACAAATAACATAGTTAAGAGAAAAAGACAAGTGCATTACGAGGACAAAGGCGAACAATGTCTTGTATGCACCAAAGAAAAAAAAGCATGAGCTTGAGGTTGAAGATGAAAAAGATCACGTGATAGTGAGAATGTAAAGTTTCTACAACTATTAACATGAAGGGGCAAGGATGCTTAAGGAATGAGAGGAAAGTAGTCAATATCAGTGAAGTGATACTTTTTCAGTATTTCATTCAATGTTTGACATGCTTATGTTTGATTTCCAAGAATACGATGATATTTTCAATAAGGCACATTGGAATCAAGAGCGCGAATCACCAACCTATTAGAAGGTGGTAAGAGGATAAGACCTTTGTTTAGAAGTAATTGCAGTCTCCGTTCACATTCAGTTGGAGGATGTGTGGGAAACTTTATTTTCTTCATTTTGTAAGGTTTTTTCCACTTGCTAGATTCTCCTTTCTCATGAATAGAAAGGGGAGGAACCCTAGGGGTCCTACCATCCTTAGAATTAGAAGGAGAAAAGGGGTTTTCACTTGGGAGAAGTAAGTTCAAGTTAGGAGGAGCATTCAAGATCATTGTAATAGAATCTCAAGGTCTCCAAGGTTGCAAAGGATGTCTATCAGGATGAGAAGGATTTTGATATCCTAATCCTGTTGTATGTGCTTCGGTTGGGTTTTGATCAAGAAGTTGATGAATGCTATGCTCAGTGTTTATGCCACAACCTTGTTTTCTCAAAATAGTAAAGCCTCTACCATATGTTTCTTCAAGGTTGATTGGAGTGTTGGTAACTTGATGGTTGTAAAAGGGGTATGGTTGTGTTTGAGGAAAAGAACTAGGTTCACTTGAAGGAGGAATCCTAGGTCCATCAGTAGTTTCAGGATGTAAATATGCAAAATGATCAGATGTAGTAAAAGGAGGAAGGTCTTGTGATTTCATGGAAGGATAAAAGTTTGCATTGTTTTCTAAGTTGTCAAAGCAATCATTGTAGAACTTAGTAATGCTAACATCATCTTCTCTAATGATGTCTACATCATGAGGAGGACAATCATTAGGAGTTAAGAGAACATGTGGAAGTTCTTTATCATTAGGGTCACAACTAAAGGTGCAATTAGACATATCAACCAAAGGATTTCAAGGAATTCCAAAACTTATTGAAAGAAAATTCCATTATGAACTAAATGAAAATGGAATATAGAGACTCCGGAAATGAAAACAAAATGTAGAAACAGTAACTTAAAATGCAGAAAATATGACAAAAAATGTTGTAAATTAATGCTGAAAAATAATAGAAGGACTGATTCGCCCTGGGTAGCGAATGAGTCCCAATATGCAAGGTTTTTTATGATTTTCAATTTTTTTGAATAAATGCAATGCAAAAACAAAATGCTATCAAAGGGATAGATTGTAGATTTTTTAATTTTTAATGATATGAGATGCAAGAATGAAATCTCAGCTATTTTTCACTAATGCAAGATAAATAAAATATCTAGAATGCAAGAACAAAACAATATCATAATTGAATTGTAATGCAAAATTTAATCTACTATGCAATATGCTAATGAAATCAGAAAATGAAAAGTTCTCAATAGTTGGGTTAACCAAAATGAACTGTAGATTTTTGGCACTTTAGGTATCTCTAACACTCTTAAGGTTTTTCACCCAAAAAGAAGAGATAAGGAGGCCAAAAACCTAGCAAGTTCATTCAAATATGTAATAAGGGGTGATGTAATGCATAAATGAACTTAACCAAATGCAATTGATTGAATGAAACTAATCTAAATGAATGCAAGACTAATATTTATGCAATATTTGAAAATACAGTGTGATATGCAAACAACATGAAAATTGAATAAAATATGCAAAATAGAGCTAACAGGGTTAAATCTGAGTGCACTTGGACTAAGACTGATGTAGTTGAGATTTTTGGAATTTTGATTGAAGTCATTGAAAATTCACAGTGGGACTCATTCCCCAAGGGTGGCGAATCAGTCCTCTTACTGGTGAAAAACTAGTAGAAACAAATTTCTGACTGTCAGGATCTGGAATCTGGAAAAAAACTAATTTTTGATCTTAGATGGGACTCATTCACCAAGGATGGAAAATCAGGTAGCAACTCTGCAACAACAAATTTGGTAAATTTTGAATGTCGAGTTGCCGAAGTCAATTTTGTAGAAAACAAAAAAAATCACTCAATAAACTTGAAATAAAGATAAGTTGACTTGAAGAGCCTAGTTGACTTGATTTCCACTTTTCAACACCTTTTAAACCTGTTAAATCCATAAAACAAAGGCTGTAAACACATGCAAAAGGGGGAAAAATGTTGGAGTGTTAGCAAATAGGGGTTTGCCTTGGTCAAACCCCACTTTGGTAATCAAAACCTATGTACATAAATGAAATGCATGGGAGATGATAAATGAATAACATAAAAGTATTGAAAACTTACCAAAAACCTTGATCTTGTAAGTCTGAATCTATGTCAATGACTGCTCGAAGATGCTTCACTAATTGCTTAATGATGTATTGCAAGATGCTTGAATGCTTAAGTGAGTAAGTGGATGTGAAAATAACTTGTTGGATGAATGAGATGTTAAAATGAGGTGAAATTAGCTTATTTGGAAAAATCTTGTGCCTTAGTACCCATTCATACATCATCACAGGCCAACATCAAGCATAATTTTGGATAAATCCTGAAATAAATTTGAAATATTTTGAATTTTGGAGCCAAGGTGGACTCATTTGCCGCCCATTGAAAATGGGTCCCACCTAGGACATGTACTTAGGTGTCAGGAATTAAATTTTATTTAATGTTATGTGTCGGGGATATATTCAAAAATACATTTAAATAAAGCTTATGAGTGTATAAAGGGGTCAAATAAGACATGTGAAAGGTGTAAATAAGGAGAAAATTCCTAGAAAAGTGTGAATCTTCATTATAAGATTTAACAACACTTAAAAATAAGACTTTTTGATGAGTAAAAGGGTGATTTTTTATGTGAATTATATTAAATAAAGTCTAGAATAATGTAGAAATGTCTTACAACACTTCACAACACATTCACAACACTCCAATATTTAAATTTTAGTATTAAAAATAAGCATTTCCAAGCCATGTTGCAATATAAAATTAAGGAAAAATATGTAAAACATAATGAAACAAGACCTAAAAGGCCATGAAAATGACAGGGGGCCATTTTTCTATGACACGTTTAGCCCCCACTTTAGTAAGAGGAAGAACTTGCTTCAGATTCACACTAAAGTAGCCATAAACATCGAGAAGAGAAGGGTTCAAATGCACTTACATTAGCAAGATGGAATAATAAGCAAGAGGGATAATCAATCCCCCAAGAGGAAGATCTCATGGAAAACCAAACATAAGAACAAAGGAACACACAAGTGTCGAGAAATATATGAAGTTTCAATCATCAATCCAACTAGTTGTGAATTGGATCTAGGAAAAAAGAGAAAATGTGTACTCACTCTAGACCCATAGAACTTCATCTTGTCTACGGGGTGAGAAGGGCCAAAAGAAAGAGATACATATGCTAGTTGGCATGCACTCAAAAATAAAAGTGACTATAGGGAAAGTCATGCTGCTAGTTGGGCTTCCCACTTAACCATGCCAAAGTAATACCTCCTAATAACTTTAACAAGGCACCACAAAAAGGAAAATGTTGTCTGCTCTAGCTTTATGAGACAAGAAAAACTCTGTATGCTTAGAACTCATGAAAAAAAATAGGATGGCACCACATGCATGCAAGTTGTGTTATGCAAGGTGGCCAAATGAAAGTGCAACAAAAATAAAAATGTAATGTGAAAAATTTGTTCAAAGGAGTCTTGTTCAGTTTATGTAAGGTCAATCACTTAGGGAACATTGTGTCTAATGTCTCCAAGAGAGGACCAATCAAAAGATAGTAAATTCACAACTTAGGAGATGTAGTGCATCACATCAACCACCAAAAGGAATGTAATATGTTAAGAAAGATCATGCTTATGAAGGACATCACACCCAATGTCATCCAAAAAGTAATGAACACATCATATAAATGACAATGCTATGCTAGGAACAAAGAATGCAAATGAATTATGGTATTGTATGCCCCCCACTTTAAAGTAATTGCTACACATCGTTCGTGAGAAATTTCTTTAAAGTAGACCTAAAAGGCCATGAAAATGACATTGGGCCATTTTTCTACTACACAAAAATCATTTTGGCACCCATTAAAAATTGATCCTACACATTAATCGCCTAACATTAGCACCAGACACCAAACACATTACACCCCAATTAAACTTCATTTGGGGTCTGATTAATATATATGACTAATGTTATTTTTTTGGGTATCCCATTCTCTTCCCTCATTTTATTGTGCTCTCTCTGAAGGTATTTGGTAATGGAAGCTTCTACAAATGATGATAGCTCTCCACGACTCCTGTTGGTTTGCACACATTGAGGTAACAACAAACATCATTCTCCTTTGAATATGTAAACAATGGTACTGGTTAATCATTTTCTTCTACATCTTTCATGACCTATGAAGGGTTTATTCAATGATTGAAAAATTATTATTGCTTGTTTATGAAATAAATCATTCCTCTTACATGCCTTTTCACCATGTGTTGTTTGATTTTGTCAGGTCATGGTCCTAGTGTTTTACACATGGGTTTTTTTGGGTTAAATGATTTCCTCTCCCCATTTTAGCGCACTCACAACCTGGGAAAGTCAATTGTTTCATGATTTTATCTGTAGAAATGATAAAGGAATTTTGTGGGTTTGACCACATGTATACAAAAAATGATTTTTTCGTCTGCATCGACCTTTTTATAAAAAACCCATGTGAATATGGGCATAAATTGACAAACCCATTTATTATATGCCATTTTTGTGAAAACCCTTTCTTTTTTTTTTCCAAATACGTGTGCATACAAAATTAATCTCATGAAACCCTTGTCTGGAATATTCGACATCTACTTGAAAACACACTTCTTTATTCCTGTGAGTGAGGAATTATTATTATGAAACCCTTGGTTACTTTTTTGTGCACATTTCTGAAAACCCAAGTCTATAATTAATCTATCTCTGTTAAAATTAATACCCTATCACTGTTGAATACAACACAACTTCTTTCATTTACTGTACAATGTGCTTTGTACATTCTACTTATAGTTATTTTAATGAGTTGTGCATTTAACATTTATATTTATGCACTGTCTTTTTACTTTAATTTATAAGTAAATGAAGTTCTTTTTTGGTGACAGGTTTTTCCTTACAAACCCCATTTACAAATTCAAAAATATTTTTGTTCATTTAATATTTTTTGTTCTCTTAGCTTCCATTTTCATTATATATGTATATACGTCTATATATGACTGTGTTTGTCTATGTATATATATACACACACATACACACTCATATATATATATATATATGTACAACATATATATATATACTTATATATGTGTGTGTATATATATATGTATGTATGTATATATAAACACACAACTTAATATTCAATTTGTAAATGAATGTGTACAATGTTAGTTATATATATTCTTTATGACTATGAAACACATTCTCACACTTAAGTGTTACACCTGAAAATGGTGGGTAATATGTTGGGAAAAAAACTTTATCTTGAGATTGTACACAGTAAACACTTTCCCATTTTGTATAGAAAAAGGTAATTTACAAACATCTAAATTTTCTATAAGATCTGCAAACCGAATTCTCCTAAGTTTTGCAGCAATTTTTTCAGCATCCTCCCTGTAATTGAAAATCTCATCATTGTATGCAATTTGTAGTTCTTTTATTATTAAACACATAGCTTATTGAATTTGTAAATGAATGTGTACAATGTTTTATATATATATATATATATATATATATATATATATATATCATAGTTTAGTTTCCTAATGTGCTCTTCATAGTATAAATTGTTGCTCCTTACCATTCAAAATTTCTGCTTCTTATTCATTTTCTTCTCTTCGTAGAATCAATAGTGGGATGTTTATCTCTTGTGATGCTCTTCACAAAATTGATTTAATTACTGTCATATGAATTCCTTTTAGATCTATACATACTCCTTAATTTTTTCTCTCTTAAACATTCGTTTAACAATTGTAAATGAATGTGTATAATGTTATATTATATATGTGTGTGTGTGTGTGTGTGTGTGCTCTTCATAGTATAAATTGTTGCTCCTTATCATACAAAATTGTTACTTCTTATTCATTTTATTCTCTTACATAAAATCATTGGTGGAATGTTTATCTCCTGTAATGCTCTTCACAAAATTGATTTAATTATTGTCATGTATTCCTTTTAGATCTGTACATACTCCTTAATTTTTTCTCTCTTGAAAAATCATTTAACAAATTCAGTGTCTCTTGTCTCAAGTTCATTCAGAAAATCAATATATATATGTGTGTATCCTTTTCCTATCCTTTCAAAATGAAAACAATGCTACTGGTTAATCATTTTCTTTTGCATATTATTAAATTTGTAAATGAATGTGTATAATGTTATATATATATATATATAACATAGCTTATTGAATTTACAAATGAATGTGTTCAATGTTATATATATAAAACATTGTACACATTCATTTACAAATTTTGTGTCTTTTGTCTCTTGTTCATTCAACAAATCAATATATATGTGTGTATCCTTTGCCTATCCTTTCAAAATGAAAACAATGGTACTGATTAATCATTTGCTTTTGCATCTTTCAGGATCCATGAAGGGTTTATTTGCTGATTGAAAAATTATTACTGCTTGTTTATGAAACAAATATTTCCTCTTCAATGCCTTTTTTCCATGTGCTTTTTGATTTTGTCGGGTCACGGTGCTAGTTTTTTTCCCACATTGTACACATTCATTTAAAAATTCAATAAGTTGTGTGTCCATGGTGTGTGGTAACAACAAAAATTATTCTCCTTTCAAAATGCAAACAATGGTACTCCTCATTATTATTATGATGCAATTAAATTATATATGTATGTATGTATGTATGTATGTATGTATGTATGCATGTATGTATGTATGTATACACATACATACATACATACATACATACATATTATGTATTTATGTATGTATGTATATACCTTCCATCGTCGTGAGAACCTTCTAGAGAGCGCCCAGTAAAATGATGGAAAAGAATGGGATACCCAAAAAAAACATTAGTCATATGCATTGATCGGAACAAAAATGAAGTTTAATTGGGGTGTAATGTGTTTGATGTCCGGTGCTAATGTTTGGTGATTAATGTGTAGGAGTGATTTTTAATGGGCTCTAAAATAATTTTAAAAGGTGCTAACGTGAATTAGACCCATTGAATTTTGAGCAGATTTGAATGATAAAATAGTTTTAATTAAATGCTAATAGTGACACATTTAGGTGTTTTTTTTGTTTTGCAATATATATCAGTGATTTTTTGCAATGTATATGTATGGATATGTTTATATGAATACATGCATGTATGCTTATGTTTCTATGAATGTATGCATGTATTCTTATGTTTCTATGACTGTATGCATGCATATAAACATGCAAAAAATCACAAATATATAAGGCTCCCCAAATAAACATCAAATCCAAATATAATGCAGATTTTAGTCATATCATCTCTAAAAACCTACGTAATTGGCAGCTACAAATTCAAATACTCTAATAAATTGAAATTTGAAACATAACAATCAAATTGAATGCATTCAATTGTCAGATTCAAATTTCTAAATAAGAGGGACAACAACCGTCGGCATTCACATTTATTATCATCTAGTAATATCCTCTCCATACTTTAGAGCATTGAATGGCATGCTTTGCACATTCCTCATTTATCCAAGGGCGATGAGAAAAAATGAATATAACTTGAATAAATCTTGGTATATAATTCTATTAACATTTATATGTTTTTACATATATTTATGTTTTCTATATGTTTTTTTAAATATGTTGAACTTGATTAATTATGTGTTGTTGCACATGCATTATTGCAAAAGTCATATGATGTTTGTATGTTACTATCCTTGGTTGTTACTACCTGTGGTTGTAAATATTTTCTTGTAGGCATGAGAGAACAAGGAGAGGTGGTGCAACAATGTTCATGGTGGACAATTTGGTAAATGTGTTTTTCAACACACCAAATAATTAAGGATTTTTGGTTCATATGGCTCTAAGTTTTGGGGATTATTATTTATTGTTCACTAACTAGTATGTCTTTTTATTTATTTTCAACAACTATTTTCCATTTTTGTTTTTTCTATTATATTTGTTTGTTGTGGAAGGCATGTTAAATGACTAGGAGGTTGTAAAGAGCATGTCAAATTGTAAGTTGACATTTCAGGTAAAGTCTTTCAATACTTTACTTTGGTTGTGACCCGGTAGACATTGTGTTCATTTATACTGTTTATTTTTCTTATTCATTATAGACTTACATTTACAATTTACAATTAGATTGATTTCCAAGTGCAAATGTTGAAAATTTTATAATTTCAAATAGATTGATTTATGGATATGCTACATATAGATTTATAGATATATGTATGCTTATACTTAGTTGTGTATACATAATACTTATAATTTAAATAGATATATGTAAATACAGAGCATTGATTGGCATCCTTTGCACATTCCTCATATATCCAAGGGTGATGAGAAACAATGACTATAAGTTGAATAAATCTTGATATACAATTCTATTGACATTTATATGTTTCTACATATATTTATGTTTTCCATATGGAAATTTGAATATGTTGAACTTGATTAATTATCTGATGTTGTACATGTATTATTGCAAAGGTTGTATGATGTTTGTATGTTACTAGCCTTGGTTGTTACTACCCGTGGTTGTAAATATTTTCTTGCAAGCACATGAGAACAAGAAGAGGTGGTGTAGCAATGTTCATGGTAGGAAGTTCGATAAAAGTGTTTGTCAACACACAAAATAATTAAGGATTTTTTGTTCATGTGGCTCTAAGTTTCAATTAATTGTTCTTTCTTGTTCACTACCTAGTGTGTATTTTTATTTATTTCAATAACTATTGTCCATTTTTGTTCTTTCCGATTATTGCACATGACTAATGGTTTTTTATTGGGTATCCCATTCTTTTCCATCATTTTATTTGGGTTTACATATATATACGTACATATAGATGAATGTATATTTATTTGTATAGATATATGTATACATGTATTTGTGTATACATATAATTACACAACTTTACATGTATACATATATTTGTACATATACATATATATCTATATATATGTATATATATATATGTATGTATATATATATATATATGTATGTATGTATATATATCAATATATATGTATATTTAATTTTTTTAAATATATACATTTATCTATGTAATTATATGTATAGACACATATGTATAGTAAATGAAAGAAGATGTGTCGTATTCAACATCGATAGGATATAAATTTCAATAGAGGTAGAATGATTACAGACTTGGGTTTTCAGAAATATGCACAAAAAAGTAACCAAGGGTTTCATGACAATAATTCCTTACTCATAGGAATACAAAAGTGTGTTTTCAGATATATGTCGAATAAACCAGGCAAGGGTTTCATGAGATTAATTCCTTAAGCACATGTATTAGGAAAAAACCAAGCAAAGGTTTTAACATATTTGGCGTATAATAAATGGAGAGCAGGAAATATTCATTTAACTCCAAAAAAACTTGTGGGAAAAACCAACCAACATGAGCCGACCAAGTCAAACAACACATGGCGAAAAGGAATTGAAGAGGAATGATTTATTCCATTAAACAAGTAGTAATAATTTTTCAATAAACAAATAAACCCTTCATAGGTCCTAAAAGATGCAAAAGAAAATGATTAACCAGTACCATTGTTTGCATTTTGAAAGGATAGGTAAATGATACACACATATATATTGATTTGTTGAATAAACAAGAGACAAGAGACACATAATTTATAAATGAATGTGTACAATGTTATATATATAACATTGTTCACATTCATTTGAAAATTCAATAAGTTGTGTTATATATATATATCATTGTACATATTCATTTACAAATTCAATAAGATGTAGAAGAAAATGATTAACAAGTACCATTGTTTACATTTTGAAAGGATCTAGGCAAAGGATACACATATATATCAATTTGTTGAATGAACAAGAGACACAAAATATAAAATGACAAATATATGTACATGTTGGCATGTTGTATGTGCAATGGAAAGTAGAAAAATAGTAACACATTTTATAGTAAACAAATGATAGTTTTTTGTATTGGATAGCCAAACGATATGTATTTAAATAGAGGTCAAATGAAAACATAGTTATATAAATATATATGTGTGTTTGTGTATGTATATATGTATTTATATGTATGTATCTATATGTATGTATATGCATATATATCTGTGTATATATTTTTAAATACATAATACACATATATTAAATGCATATATACAGACATATATATACACACACACATGTATATAGGAACAAATATATATATAAACACACACACAATTCTACATATAAATAAACCCTGAGAAATGACCAAAAATAGAAAATGAACACACAAATTATTGAATTTGTAAATGGGGTTTGTAAGGAAAAGCCTGTCACCAAAAAGGACCTTTTATTTACTTATAAAGCAAAGTAAAAAGACATTGCATAAGTATAAATGTTAAATGCACAGTTCATGAAAATAACTATAAGTAGAATCTATAAAGTACCAACCTAAAACTTGGGATATTGGAGGAATGTGTAGAGGATGTCTGTCGAATCTGACAATTGAATGCAATTTGGTTGTTGTGTTTCAAATTTGATTTTTTTTGAGCATTTGAATTTGTAGCTGCCAGTTACAGAGGTTTTTAAAGATGATATGACTAAATTTTGTATTATATTTGGATTTGATGTTTATTTGGGGAGCCTTACACCAGTATTTAATTGTGAAGGTACCTATAGGAAATGAAGTAAATACATGTATCTTCCAGGGAGTGTGTGGAAGATTGTGCATTTCAAATCCCATAGAGTTAATAGGAGATTGTGATTATGTCATGGAAAACACCATTAAGTGTGCATGTGTAGTTATTAAGATAATATGTAATGAGGGATAAGCATTTGAAAGTGGGGGTATTTGTAATAATAAAAGTTTTATATTAAATTGTAAATGAGCCTTTTTATGTGCAAGTTGACTTTTTTTCATAAATGAAAATTCATGCTTAGCTATCTATTATAATCGGTCAGTTACAAATTGTGTTATGAGTAGCCATTGGTGTTGTTGCAATTTTTTTATTTGATAAAATAAAGTTTTTTAATGGATCAAAGTGAATGTTTTTTTGGAGGTGGAGTGAGCATGGAGGTGGCAGTTATTCAATGGGTTGCAGTAACTGGGTCTTCTCCCCTATGTATTTCTAATATTAATCTAATTTTTTTTAAAAAAAAGGAAATATATGTTCTTTTGAGACTAGTCCAAGGTTTTGTAATATTATTATATTTTGTTAAATGCAAGTCATATTTTAATCAAGTTACCTCGAGAGTTCAATGCAAATGTTATTTTGGAGCATTGGGGTTCCACTAAACAATCCTACCATCAACTCTAGAATTTTTTTGAGCGACATCTCACAAAATACATATTTAGATAGTAGCAATAAAAAAATCTATTAGCAATTAATTTAACAAAATGACCACAATTCTACTATTAAGATTATTCTCCTATGCTAAGTGTTAATTTAAAATAACCCAATGATTAAACCCAACATGGAGCTAAGTGTGGGGTGTTAATCAATGGGAAGCTTTGACGTGAACTAGTACGAAGAAGTAAAAAATAACGCCAGTGTAAGGAATACCACTACACTACAACTGATAACTAACTCATAATGAAAGATTCCAATAAGCTCTATTCATAGAAATCGTAATACTATCACCCTCACAATGATTAATATTGATTTGGGTCAATCTTAATATTGTAGTTATTGGTGTTAACTTACATTTGTAATTATATATATCTCTTTATATTATAGATGCCACTTTCTTTATTTACCTTAATGTATTATAAACCATTAAACATCAAGTTGGAATTTCATTATTACTAAATTATTATTATCCATACGAACATGTCGTTATTAAGAAATATTGTTAACAAGGTACTCTTATTAATGTGATGTTCAATCCCCAATTCTAAAATCAATTACTACTACCTTCACCTCGACCGAATTATTGTTATTATTATTAATCAATAACAATAAAATGTTGTGAATTAGGAATAATGGTAATATTCTTACTAAACCTTATTCTACTACTTATCATTGAAGTTTCATATTAACGTTTTATCCATGATTAAGCCATGGCTAAATAATGATAGTATTATTTGTTAATTTAAATAATATCCTAACAAATATTTGGGTATAATAAAAATATTGTTATTGAAGGGATAATAATGTCATTATTAAGGAGTACTGTTACTAGTATGAATATATGCTCGGATGTGTAATACATTGTCTCATGGTAAGTCTTGATTCTATGTGCTTATAAGGAGAAAAAAATGCTACTTCCTTTGAACAAATTAATGAAGGAACTAAGAGGGAACCCATGCCACTTATCTTGTAACTATAAAACATATATTTATAATGGGATCAATAAATTGTTTCAAGGAGTAATGTGGAAGATTCTAAATTTTCGTGGCCTGCATTCTGTATCTCAGGGTATTGTGTCGTCAGTTCATCTACACTTGTAGCAACTTCCAAGGTGCATAGAATCTTTGGAATCATCAGGTTAACTTTGGTATCACTTCAATGGGTGACATCATTAAGCATGAGAGATTTGCATATTAGTTGGATGTTATAAGCTTCATGTCATTCGTTGAGAAATCAAGTGGCTATGGGTTTTCTAGGCTATCAAAATGGTAGCTTCTATTTAATTGGATAGATATCCTTGCATTCCATTTGTTAACTGACTCCTCTTAGATGTATCACTCTTAACATGTTTGGTGTCTCGACCTAAGCACTTAGAAAATGTAAATTAGCATAATTTTTTTTTTTTAAATGTTGCATTTTCTAGTGAAATTTTTTGGGCATGACAACTTGTCACCATCAAGATTTTCTGTTCTCAATTAATTGCACCGATTTTTTCTAGTTAAATCCCCTTCTACTGAATGCTTTTTCTAGTTAAATCCCCTTCTACTGAATGCCAAATGCTATAACAAAATATTGATCAAATAACAAGAAAAATGAACTTTATTTACGCTGAAAGGCGTTCCTACAGTGGCATCACATGTTTGCAAATCTGTCAAACAAAAAGAAATGGTAGTTACAAATGACGTGTAGATGGCAGTATTGGAAGATGAGGAGGCATGGAGGTAACTGCGATGGTATTCAAGCATTTGAACTACGTTGGAGGTAGTGAGAAGATGTGAGTAATGAAAAACAATTCTATTACCTTGCATTAAAACCGTTTCGAAGAATCCTTAATGTTGGCCGTATAGAACCTCTTATGGAATGAAGTTATATATTGCTCCAATTTTTGTCAAAGAGATATCATTTTCCTTTTGATCTCACAACTCTAAAACGACGTGTAGAAAATTTTTCATTTCTTTATATTTGCGCAGGACAAGCAATCTTTTTTCAGTGCTCATATTTCCGTTTTATCTTTCTCTATGATGATTGTCTTGAGCATTTTTTGAGGGGTTTTGTGTGGGGAGATCTAGAGTGCATGAACGAGTCAAATAAGGAGGCCTTTGCAACTTAATGTTGATAGAACACTTGAAATAGGATGTTAAGTGATGTGATGAGGAGGAGGAAAACTCTTGTGATGGCTCTCATTCACCAAGAGAGTGAAATTTTATCCTTAGGAAAGGTAGCTTCGTATTCTACCCCAATTTGGTTGAAACCCATTAATCTTGTATTTTTTTAAAGATAAAATAATTACTCCTATTACCCATATATTTTGGGGGTTCGCTTGCTTCTTCAACTGTATATTTATTATATCTAAAATGTACTAATGAGTGAAGGAATCAAAATGATATCTAGACATGTTGCTCAAGGAGTGAGAAGCAATTGGAGATTGCAATATGGGAGCATGTAATTGAAAGAACTACTACAAGTCATGTGGTTATGTTTTGGCTTTCTTCAACCTCGCCAAGCATCCTCAAGGTCAGGTACTTCTGGAAAAGCTTTTGTTTTCATTTTTATCAATAAAGTCATTTTGTTTCAATGAAATCCTTTTGTATAAGCTTTCTCATTTTTATCAATAAAATAAATCTATTTCAATGCAAAGTTTTGATATCTTGGCATGTGATCAACATGAACAAATTTATAAATAGGTAGAGGAAGTATTTGGAAAGAAAGCAGTAGAGGAAGAAAGATGCAAAGGCAGAGACGAAAGATATCAATGCAAAATTTTGATATCCTGGCATATGATCCTGTAGAGTACTGTTCAAAGCTATAGGCATGTCTTCTGGAGCATGATGGGTGCACCTGCAACACATGAATGAAATACAATAAGCCATTTAAACATATAAAATGAATGATCTAGAAGATGAAATACAATTTCTCAATGTGTTAGCCATTAATGCAAAATCCACTCATAACTTGTCTACATATTCCTAGTTTCTATAAAGCCCCATCTAGATTAAATTGAAAAATATACTCTCCAAAGCATTTTCTTATGAAGTGTGATTATATTATTTTATTATAATTTTTAAAAAAGTAAGGACAAAAAAAACTTTATCTTTATATAAAATTATATTTTTTATTAGATTAAAAAATTATATAAAATTATTCAATTAGAAAAAATTAAATCTTACACAATCGTATTATATGGTTTGAATGAATAACATACTCAAACAATTATATCTTTGATCACCTAACAAAATAGAAAATAGAAAATAAAGTATAAACTATACAATGCAATTAAGTATAAAATAGAAAATAAAGTATCAAATAGAAAATTTTAAAAATTAAATATAAAATAGAAAATTAAGTATAAAAAATTATTTTAAATTCACTATTCCATATAATTTAAGTTTCTTTAGTCGATAAGGGCGTGGTTCGGTGGTCAAGTCACTTGGTTGTAGTGATGGCCACTAGGGTTCAAACCCTCGCTGGGCCAAAGAGCTCGTTGGCCTTGTGCCTTCGTTGGGCCATTGCGCTCGCGGGTTTGGTTATTTCTTGTGGTTTATTGTACTTGGTTCATAGCTCCGGTCAAAAGCGTTTACCCCTAATAAAAAAGGAAGTAAGTTTCTTTAAATTAATATACTTTAAAAATAAAATATTCAAGATGTTTTAAAAAGATATATCCATTAGATATAAAAAGAAGTTTCTAAAATTTAAAAACTTAAGTATGAAACAAATTTTCTTAAACATAAATTTCTAAAATCTAGAAACTTGAGTATGAAAGAAATTTCCTTAATTTACTATTGCAAATTAAAATAATTTTCTAAATTTTAAAAACTTCTTTTTGAGAAAAGTTCTTTCATACTTAAATTTTTGAATTTTAGAAACTTCTTTTTAAAAAATCTAAATTAATGTATTTAAAACTAAAAGATAGAAACCTAAATAAAAAGGAAATATCCTAAAATTACTATTACACATAAAAAAAAATTCAATATCTTTAAAAAAAATGAAAGCATTGCAAAAAGAAAAAATCATCCATATTCTATTTAAAAAATAAGGTATATAGCTTAGAGAAATATTTTAAATTTATGACTTTATTAAAGAAATTATTTTACAAAGCATTCATTCCTTAAATTTTGGAGCTAAAATTTTTAAGCTAAATTGTACTATTAAAATCATGAGACCACCAGCTTTAAAATATTCCTAAAAATTCTCAACAGCACCCACTGCAATTTTTTAAGAAGCCCACCTCCATGGGACCTTACCCTTAGATATACAACCTAATATAAAAGCTTTCCATAATAAGTTCACATCTAAAATAAATTTAAAATTATAAAATTAAATACAAAGAAAATATAATAAATTTATTATTACATTTTTAAATTAATATATTGAAACTACCATACTTATATTAAACAAATTAATGCACACTAAATTTTATCATAAAATTAGGGTTATGGTTCATTTAGAATTCTAGGATAAAGCTTGGCATTAGGGTTAGGGTGATTGGAGTCAGATCAAGGTTATAATTAGGGGTTAATGTTCAATAAAAGATAGGCTTAGGGTTAGGGTTAGGGTTAGGGATCAATTAGGATTGCACTGAGATATAAATTACAGAAAGGGTTAGGGTTAGGGATCAATAAAGATTTGGGTTCAAAAGGGTTCAATTAGGGTTATGGTTATGTTAGGGTTAGAGATCTTGATTAGAGTTTAATTATGGTTAGGGTTAGGTTAGGGTTTAATTAGGGTTACACACTATAGGTTGGGATAAAGGTTACAATTAGGGTTGGGGTTATGATTAGGACTCAAAAAGGGTTATGAACAAATAGGGTTTAGGTTAGGGTTAGGGTTCAATCAGGGCTACAATTTAATTAGGGTTAGGGTTCAATTACAATTAGGGTTAAGGTTAAGGTTAGAGTTTAATTAGGGTAAGTGTTCATGTAGGGTTATCATTAGGGTTCAACTACAACTATTTTGATTAGGGTAATAATTGGTGTTAGGGTTCAATTATGGTTAGGGTTAGGGTTCAATCGGGGTTAGAGTTAGGTTTAAGGTTAGGTTATGCTAAGGGTTCAACTAAGGTTAGTTTAATTAGGGTTACAGTCAAGGTTCACTTATGGTTAGGGTTTTGTTTAGGGTTCAATTAAGGTTATGGTTAGTGTTAGGGTTAGGTTTAGGGTTGAAATAAAATTATGATTTGACTAGCATTCAAGGTTATCATTAAGGTTTGATTGAGATTATGAATAAATTTGGTGTGTAATTAGGGTTAGGGTTAGGGTTATAATTCATTTAGGGTTAGAGTTTTAAATTAGGGTTCAAGTAGGGTTAGGGTAAAGTTTAAGGTTAGGTTAGGGTTAGATTTCAATTAGGGTCAATTAGGATTAGGGTTAGGGGCTCAATTTGGGTTAGGGTTCAATTATGGTTAGGGTTAGGGTTCAATCAGGGTTAGAGTTATGTTTAAGGTTAGGTTATGCTAATGGTTCAATTAAAGTTAGTTTAATTATGGTTATAGTTAGGGTTCACTTATGGTTAGGGTTTCTATTAGGGTTCAATTAAGGTTATGGTTAGTGTTAGGTTTGAAAAAAAATTAGGATTCGATTAGGATTCAAGGTTATGATTAAGGTTTGATTAGGCTTGTGATTAAATTTAGTGTTTAATTAGGGTTAGGGTTAGGGTTATAATTCATTTCTAAGGGTTAGAGTTTTAAATTAGGGTTCAAGTAGGGTTAGGGTTAAGTTTAAGGTTAGGTTAGGGTTAGATTTCAATTAGGGTCAATTATGATTAGGGTTAGGGGCTCAATTTGGGTTAGGGTTCAACGATAAACCTTGGTGTTAGGATCAATGTTAGGGTTATGGTTAAATTAGGGCTAGCTTTTACGTTAGGTTAGGGTTAAGGTTTAATAAATGTTACAATTAGTGTTTGGTGTCAATAATGGCCAGGCTTTAATTAGGGTTACAATTATGTTTCAATTAGGGTTAGGGTTACAGTTCTAGGATAAAGCTTAGAGTTAAGGTTAGGGTTCTAGAATAAATCTCTATCTTAGTGTTAGGGTTAGGGTTAGGGTTATGGTTTAGGTTCAATTAGAGTTAGGGTCATGGTTATATGGCTAGGATTCAATTAGGGTTAGAGTTAGAATTCTAGGATAAATCTTAGGGTTAGTCTTAGGATTAGGATTAAGGTTCTAGGTTAAGGTTAGGGTTCCAGAACATATCTTTCTGTTAGTGTTAGGATTATTGTTAAGGTTAGGTTAAGGGCAGGGTTTAATTGGGGTTAAGTTTAGCGTTCAATTAGCATTAGGGTTATGGTTTTATGATAAAGTTTGGTATCAAGTTAAATTAGGGTTAGGGTTAGGACTCAATTAGGGTTAGGGTTTAGGTTCTAAGACAATTGTTAGGGTCAATGTTAGGGTTAGGGTTAGTGTTAAAGTTAGGGTTCAATTAAATGGTAAATATTAGACTTCAATTAGGGATATGGTTGTAGGATAAAGCTTGGGGTCAAGATTAGGATAACATTTGGGAAAAGGGTTAGAGTTCAATTAGGGTTCAAATAGAGTTAGGGTAAGGGTTCAATTAAGGTTAGGATTATAGTTAGCTTAGGGTTGGGGTTTAGTTCGTGTTAGGGTTTAATTAGTTTTAGGGGTCAATTAAGGTTACAATTAAGATTCTAAGACAAGGTTTTTAGTCAAGGTTAGGGTTAGGGTTGGGATTCAATCAGGGTTAGGGTTCAATTAGGATTAGGTTAGGATTAAAATAGGGTTTGGGTTAGGATTTAATTAGGGATTGAGTTTAACTATGGTTCGGGTTCAACTAGGGTTAGGGTTTCCACATAAAAGTGCATAGGAACCTCAAAAGGATATCCAAATTATAAAACCTAATTCTATCTCTAATGATGGAATCCTCGAGAAGGATATCCAAATTATAAACCTAATTCTATCTCTAATTATGGAACCCTAAGAATAACCATGATCATCATTATATCTCATGCCTTAACAATAACCCTAATCCTAATTTTATATCTTACCCAAGACTAATTATAATTCTACCAGTAACCTTAAACATAACTGTAATCCACTCCAAATTCTAATTCTATGTCTAATTGTAACCCTAATCCTAAGCTTGATTTATAACCCTAATCCTATCTCTAACTGTAACCATAACCCTAAGCGTACCCTTGATCATAATTCTATCTCTAATCATAACCCAAATTCTAACCCTAACCCTATCCCTAATTTTAACCTCAATCCCAATATATAACCCTAAATTTAACCCTAATCCTTATCCTCAACTGATAATGTGCATAGCCATAATAGGAGAAAACTCTATTTTTTTTATCAAATCCTGTTGTACGAAGCATTGCTATAAAAACATCACTTACTTCTATAGAAAGAGATGAAAATGTCGAGTTGAAGATGGAATTACTACTCAAAAACAATGCAAGGGTGATGCTAAATTTGAACTTATGGATAGACATAGGTCTTGTCAATGGAGCACTAGGATATATTAAAAGTATTGTCTACACCCTTGGAAGTGCACCACCTCAACCACCATCGTATGCACTTGTAGTTTTAACAGTTACTTTGGAATTCCATTTGATGATCACCACCCCCAAAGGGTTCCAATTCAAATAATTGATAGGGGTACCACAAAACAAATACCTTTGAGATTGTCTTGGGATCTAACGATGCACAAATCATAGGGACTAACACTGCAAAAGGATACAATTGATATAGGCCCCACTGAAAGAAGTGGTCTCACATTTGTGGAAATATCATGTGTCAAAGCTTTGAAAGGACTAAGAATTATGCCACCCTTCACATATGACATATATGAAAAAATGAAAAAAGGAAAACATGTGGCCAAAAGAATGGCAGAGCAAAATAGGCTAAAAGCCCTAGAAATTATTTGATGTAACATATATTGTTAATATACTGATGCAACTTTCTCTTCTATATGCAAATTCATCTCATTGTCATTTCTTAACTATATAGGGCATTGTAACTCAGACCAATCACTACGCGAAGGCGGAGGCTGCGTTCATAAGTGTTAGATTTGCAATCAATATGGGCTACTCCAAATTATGGGTTGAAGGTGACTCATTGAACATAATAAATTATCTATGTGGAACCCATCCTCCAAGGTTGAATGTCGATTAGCTCATTAAGGATACAATAATTATGTTACGATCTTGTGAGGAGACCTGTATCTCCCACGTTTACTGAGAAGGAAACTCATTGGCATATTTTTTTTCCAACGAGGCTGTTAGGTTAAATGATTTTCATTCATGGGAGGAGGGATCGATCCTTCCCAAGAAAGCTAGAAGTTTATTGAGGAATGATGGCATGGGTTGAGTTGATGTGGTATTCATGGTCTAGTACCTTCCTCCATTTTGCACGCTTTGTGGGTGTTTTCTTGCTCTCTAGTCTTCAGCAAAGTGTTATTCAGAAAGGTTTGGTGTTTCTTGTGTTGCTAGCTATGGGAGGTGACAAGAGTAGAATCGAGTTGTATTCCTATGGGGAAATTCAGAGAAACAAGAAGCCCTAGAATATTCTGTTCCAGGGCAATTTTACTCCATTCTTGGAGAGGCTTCATGGGCATGACCCCAATGCCTTGGCACAATTTTTTTCTTTCTGGCACAATCGTAAGCTCAAGGTTGATGGTATGGAAGTAGAGGTAAATGATTCCAATTAGGGGAGGTCTTGGAACCACACAACACAATTCCAAACAATAAAACAACTTGGAAAGTCACCAAGCCTTCAAATTCTCTCAATTCCTTGTAGCATTGCAATCTCCTTAAATCGAGTATATCTTTTAGAGAAGGTCTTCTCAATTAAAGACCAGAAAATTTTTAGGGACCCATTAGGGTGCACAAACACATATCAACAAGCCCCAATAGGTTTCTTTGAAACAACTTTCTCAAAACTAGTTTTCTAAGCCAACTAGACCACAAATTAGGCCTATTTTACAAAGAGTCTTGTCTTAAAATTTTTCGAAAACAACCAAACTCATTAGGGAAGCAATCTATAGGTGTCAAAACCTCATAATTCATTTCTTATCAGAAACTCATTCTCCAAAGTGCCAAAACCCAAAACCCTCTTTTATTGCCAAAAACCTAGGGTTTTAATGAAAAACACATTTCTAGACCTTATCAAAACTTTCCACCACCTAAAACACATTCAAATACCTCTAAAAATGTTTATTCCATCAAGAAATAATGCTTCCCCAAACTATTTCACTCTTTACTATACCAAAACCACACAATTTCATGAGGAAAACACACTTTCCACCATTAGGGCATCATGCCCAACTCACTATTTGGCCTCCCCTGCACTCTCACAACATTCACTCACCTATTTTATAATTTTGAAGACCCATTCCAAAAGTTACAGTAGACACAGTGAGTGGAATGGGTCAGTTTTGCATTTTGAAGACTTACAAACCCTTAAATCTGCAAGTATAGACCCAGTTACAATAATTCCTCAATATAGTGCTCAAAACTTAATGAAAAGCCTCAAGAGTAAACTAAAATGAAAGCTAAAACATTCAAATATGCAATCCAATTCAATTTGTATCAATAAGATGTGCTACGGGCCATACAATGACCCTACAATATTAGGAAATACATAAAATGAAGGTAAAACAGAGTAGTTTTATTGTGCCAAACTTCAAAAATGTTTCAACAACCTTTACATCGAGTTTCTTGACATATTTAAAGAGTTTTCCCACCAAAACCAACTGTTCCAACTTCCACAAATGACCATTCAAATCTATATGGCCATTGGACTTCCTAATCTGCCCTTTTACAACTTTTCAATTTTGCATTTTTGCACAATTAACAACTTTTCCATATTTTTGCACTTTTTGAAATCTAAACCACCTAAACACCTAATGAACACTCAAACATGACCCAATAAATGAATAAATGGTCTCCAATACCTTATTTAGACAAAAATACACCAAATCCTAAAGCCTACTCACCAACATCTTGAGTTGACAATTTTTGCTCAAAGGTGCCCCTGGACCATACACCCCAACTTTGAATTTTTCCAAGTCTCTTGGAAAGAATATTGCAACTTGGTCACCATTTATCATCACTTGCATCTGACCTCCTTGATTTCCTTTATCAGGTTCATCTTGCTTGTGATTCACTTTGTGCTTGACATGCTTGTCTTTGTCATTGCTTGATTCATGCTTCACTCAGTCACATCTCTACTTTGTGGGGTGATCTTCAAATTTTCCATCACATACTACTATTATACTCTCTTACACATTTTTACACAAACCTTTACCAACTACCATCACTTCCCCCTTTGCTTCTTGCTTAAATCCCTGCTCAATACCCTTCTTGTCTTCACCTTTTCCTCTGTTAGTTTTGCAAACAACTACACCATCACACTTAGATATCTCTGTCAGACTTGCAAATACCTTTTCCACTACCCTATCAATCCTACCAACCTTTGTGGTATCAACCCTTGTCCACCTTTTCACTTGCTTCATTGTCATAAGGAACATCACTGCCCCAACCAAGTTTTCTTCACACTTTACCTTCTTTTCCTCAAGCTTTTCACTCTTATGCTACACTATATCAGTCTTAGAAACATTTCCATCTACCTTCTCTTCCACATGAAGGCATCCTTTCCAACAGCTGAATGTACCTTGTCTCTATTCTTCTTATCTATTGTCCCAACTTTGTCATGCCCTGAAATGGCTTCCAACTCCTTACTCTTACCTTCATCAACACTTACAAACTCTTTTCTCCCAATCATGATGATCTCACCTTTCTCTTTTGTCTCTTCATTCATGGGGTTAAAATGAATTTTCTCCCATCCTTTTCAATTGTATAAGTGTTTTGTCTTCCATCATATCTTGCTGACCTGTCAAACTGCTAGGGCCTTCCAAGCAACACATGACAACAACTCATAGGAAAAATATCACAAACCACCTTGTCTCTATATCTAGAACAATTTGAAATTCAACTGAAGCTTCTTCACTCACCACAATGGACTGATTATCACTTACCCAAGACACGTTGTATGGCTTTTTTCTAGGTACTCTTTCCAAATTCAATTTATCCACCATTTCACTAGATATCATGTTATCAGTGCATCTTGAATCTACAATCACCTTACATACCTTGTTTTTGCATCTAAAAGTTGTCCTAAACAATGCTCTTCTTTGAATTTGCTCCTTCTCCTTGGATGTCTTTAGGAGTTGTCTCTTCATCATTAAAATTTTTCCTACTTCAGGAGTAACATGAAGATTATTGGAGTTTTAACTTTCAGCTTCATCTTCTTGAACAATTTGTGCTCTTCTTTCATTCTTCCTTTCTCCACTAGATATTGAACCAAATTTTTAGGGCATTTGTAAGAAGGATGACCAAATTCATTGCAATGGAAGCACCTTCCTGTAAAAAAATTAGGACTCCTTCCACCACCAAATATGCCCCTTGTGCCTCTATAACCACCTCTAAAATCTGCAACTTTCTCTTCCCTTTTAGGTGCATCCTCTTGGTTCTCATTTGCTTGACTTGGTGTAGAGAAAGATCCTCTTCCTCTTGTAGTTCTGCCTCTTCCTTTAATTGTTTTCTCTTGTCTTCTTTCTACTTTTTCTTCAACCTTCAGTGCCATTTGATAACATTCTTCTACACTCCTAGGATTTTTCAAAGCCAATTCATCCTATATATTCAATCTCAAACCACCCAAGTACCTAGAAATCTTCTCATCCTCATTCTCATTATGGTTAGATCTCATACTTAATTTGTAAAACTCTTTAGTGTATGCTTTTACATCCATTTCCTTTTTCCTTAAACTTTGTAACCACTTAAACATCTAAATAGAATAATCAGAAGGGAGAAATTTACCTTTCATCTTGGCTACCATCTTGTCCCATGTTACAATTTTGGATTTACCTTGCTTCCTTCTCTCTGATAGCAGATAATCCCACCACAAAAGTGCATGAACTTTAAGCTTTTTCTTTGCAATCTTGACTCTTTGTTCTTCTGGAATGTCTTCACACTCAAAGTAATTGTCCAAAGATGCTATCCAATCTAGTAACTCTTCTTCATTCAGGTTTCCACCAAAATTTTGAACATCAATCTTCACTTTATGTTTGTCACCTTTGAATTCCTTCAACAATTTGGCCATTCTCTGATCTTTTGGATCAAGATCTTCCTCAACATCTTCAAACTCTTCTTCATCTTCATCATCTGAATCAGTGCTTTAAACTTCATCTCTTCTTTTACTTTTTTCCAAGGTTGCCAACCTTTTTTTCAATTCTCTAATCTCTCTAATATACTGAATCTTGAAGTCATCCATCTCCTTTGTCACATTCTTTCCTTTTGGAGGCATCTTCTCAGTTTTTCCTTTTCACCTTCCAACCTTTCTTTCACAAACTACAATCTTCTTCCTCAGTGATCTGGAACCTAGCTCTAATACCACTTGATGCCAATTAGGGGAGGTCCTACAACCACACAACACAATTCCAAACAATACAAAAACTTGTCAAGTCACCAAGCCTTCAAATTCTCTCAATTCCTTATAGCATTGCAATCTCCTTAAATTGGGTATATATCTTTTAGAGAAGGTCTTCTCAATTCAATACCAACAAATTTTCAGGGACCCATTAGGGTGCACAAACACATAGCAACAAGCCCCAATAGGTTTCTTTGAAACAACTTTCTCAAAAGTGGCTTTCTACGCCAACTAGACCACAAATTAGGCCTATTCTACAAAGAGTCTTGTCTTAAAACATTTCTAAAAATACCAAACTCATTAGGGAAGCAATCTACAGGTGTCAAAACCTAAGAATTCACAACTACTTATTAGAAACTCATTCTCCAAAGTGCCAAAACCCAAAACCCTCTTTTATTGCCAAAAACCTAGGGTTTTAATGAAAAACACATTTCCAGACCTTATCAAAACTTTCCACCACCTCAAAAAGGTTCAAATACCTCTGCACATGCTTATTCCATCAATAAATAATGCTTCCCCAAACTATTTCACTCTTTACCATACCAAAACCACACAATTTCATGAGGAAAACACACTTTCCACCATTAGGGCATCATGCCCAACTCACTATTTGGCCTCCCCTACACTCTCACAAAATTCACTCACCTATTTCCTAATGTTTTAGACCCATTCCACAAGTTACAGTAGACACAGTGAGTGGAATGGGTCAGTTTTGCATTTTGAAGACTTACAAACCGTTAAATCTGCAAGTACAGACCCAAATATAGTAATTCCTCAATATAATGCTCAAAACTTAATGAAAAGCCTCAAGAGTAGATTGAAATGAAAGATAATACAATAAAATATGCAATATAATTCAATTTGTATCAATACAGTGACCCTACAATCTCAGGAAATACATAAAATGAGGGTAAAATAGAGTGGTTTTATTGTGCCAAACTTCAAAACAATTTGAAAAACCTTTACATAGAGTTTCTTCACATATTTAAAGATTTTTCCCACCAAAACCAACTATTCCAACTTCCAAAAATGGCCATTCAAGTCTATATGACCATTGGACTTCCTAATCTGCTCTTTTACAACTTTTCAATTTTGCATTTTTGCACAATTAACTTTTCCATATTTTTGCACTTTTTGGAATCTAAACCACCTAAACACCTAATGACCACTCAAAAATGACTCAATACATTAATAAATGGTCTCCAAGACCTTATTTAGACAAAAAGACACCAAATCTTAAAGCCTACTCACCAACATCTTGAATTGACAAATTTTGCTCAAAGGTGCCCCTACACCAGTAAATGAGGATTTAAATGCTACTATTACTGGGATGTCGACGGTTGGTCGTAAGTTATTCAAGGATAAAAAGAGTAACGAGGAGGTGATGGCACAACTTTTTAAAGATGATGAGCGAAAGAAATTAGTTAAACTGGAGACTTAGGGCTATATGAGAAAATCCCTCATGAAAATTTGGGCTAGCATTATTGAGGTGGTTATGCGTTATGTGACTTTGGAGGGGAGGTTTATGGCTATTCTCGGTCACCATTTTACTCTCCTCAACCATTTCAGACATGGTTTTTTCATTTCATTTCTTTATTTTTTTCTTTCATCTTTAGAGGTCTCTATATATGCTCATCTGAAGAATAGGAGGGCTCTCATCCTCCATGAAGGGCTTATTTTATTGATTATGGAGCATGTTAAGTCTCTTACCCCTGCTCCTTCCATCAAGGGAAAGGAGAACACTTTAAGTGATGTGTTGTTAGACTTGGAGTCCACTTTGGATGAGGAGGAGGAATGGAATGAAGAGGAGGAGGACATATCTATGGCAGTTTTGGCTACTTCTTCGAAGAAGATAAAGGTGGATAGTTCTAAGAGTAACAAGGAAGCTAAGCGGCTTGCCCTTTCTGAGAGTGAGAACATGGAAGTGGGGTCGGATGATTCCTCTCCCAAAACTATGGAGGTGGTTGTTGGTAAGGATGTTGTTGGTGGTGGCCCTGAGGTGGGGACATAGGATATTGCTATGGGTCTAGTGGATAAGCTGTGGAGGTTGTCGAAGCATATTGCTAACCTAGAGAACAAGGCCTTGGATGTTCTGGCTAAGGACCCCAATGTGTCTGGTGATACCAAGGATTCTGGTGATAATACGGTGGCCATTGAGGATTCCCCAATGCAGGATATGCCCAAGATGGAGTAGGACAAGGAGATAAGAGGTCTGAATGAGGAGGATGTAGAGAAGAAAAAACTAAATAGGAGCCCTTGAAGATAAATCCTCTTTCCGAGGATTTTTCTTACCTTGATGATGACACTACCTCCATGTATGATTTGCTTGATATGGCTGGGTCTGGGGCCACTAGTACCTTTAAGTTTTCTAAGTGGACTCTCTAGGAGTTCAATAGGATTAATATTAAAATTAGAGGTTTGAAGGAGAATATGAAGAATGTTCCTAAGGGTTCAATTCCTGACATTCTTATTGAAGAAATAGTGGACCTTGAAGGTTCCTATCATGCCTTCAAATCTCTATGTGAGGAAAGGTGAAGCCAAGGTTTTGGGTACGAATGCTAATATGAAAAAACTAATGCAGGCTTATCATATCTTTGTGAAGAACAACACAGACTCCTTGGAATTCCTTTTCAGAAAGATTAGCGAGCTTAGGGAGGATCATGCTTATTTCTCTAAGCTTATGGAGAAAGAGCATGCAACAAAGGGAAAAGGTAAAAAAGTTGCTAAGGATGATGACAAAGGACCTACTATTAGAGAGTCGAATGATTGGAAGAGATCCTTTGATGCTGAGAAGAAGGAGCTGTTGGATATGGTCAAAAGACATAAGAACCAACAGATTGAGGTGGCCAACACCCTGAGTAGCTTGGACTAGCGCCTGGTCTTCTTCTTTGTTGCTTTCTATTTCCTACTGGGTGTAGGTTTCTTTTCGGTTGCTTTGTTTTTTTGTGGCTGTTGGGTGTTGTTGGTAGTTATTTGTTTTACTACTGTCTAGCACCCATTTTGTTGTGTTTTTTGGCTATTGGGTTGCTGCTGGTGGCTTTTTGAAAATATTTTCTAGTAGCATTTTTTTTTTTGTTGTAAAGGGTTTCGGGTCCCTTCAAAACCTGTTTTTTCCATATAATCAAAACTATCTAGGGCATTGTATGAAAAAAATAATTATTAATAAAAATTGTGGAAATAATTAATACTATAACATAATTTCTATAATAGGTATAAGTTAATTACTTGAAGCTCTCCACTAAACAAAAAAAAAACAATAAAAAGTCATAACCTTTAAGCCTTATTTCATACACTCTAAGAAAAAAATGAAATTGTGTAATGTGTATGACTACTAAATATTCATTTATTTCTAATATGATGTGTACTTATTGTAGTGTTCTTTAATTAGCTCAATAACTAGGAATCATGAATTCCTCTACTGAGGGATTGAACATTACAATTGGCAGTCATGACCTACCAAAGAACCTCATTTAATTATCAACCCAGGGACATAAACTTGAAATGGGACAGCATAAGATATGCACTAATCACCCTTCCAGACATACATGATTCCTAAAATGCCTTATACTAGAATTTAAGTACTGGAAACAAATTTACTGTTTAACTTTACTTGGAAATGAAAAACTCGTAAGATAACCTATTCTGCCTCTAGTGGCTATAGGAACAGTTGACAACTCTGTGTTTCTGCTAGCTGCAGGAACAGTCACATTAACTTCTATGAAGGAAAATGCAGCTATTCTATCTTGCAGAATAAAAGTATGGACAGTTCCCTAAGTGGGCCCCCTTAGGTAGTGCCAAAAGCAGACAATAGATTAGGCGAAAAACTTCATAAGCTTTATTGATTTAGTGCAAACAAGTACATGACACAATCTCTTGGTTGAATTTCTAAAACTAAAAGTGTATTACAAAAGCGATTTTTCTAGCCCCTTCTCTGAAGGAGAATGGGCTATTTATTCAAAACTGATCCTAACTACTAACCAACCTTCCCTTATAAAATGGGAGGCATTTATTACATTTAACTAACTTAAGTAAAGAGGTGAATGACAATGAAGAACTAAGTCAAATTAGTTGAGCAGTCTTAAAGCGCCATCATCCTGGATTCATGCACCACCAAGACGACTGGCCTAGATTTTCAAAACACTCTCCCTGCATGGCGGATGAGTTGAAACTGTCCCCTAATCTTTTGCTATTGAACCAGTCTTCATGGATTTGGTCTTCAATTCTTCAAGTGGAAATTGAATTCCTTTCTTTCAATCATGGCACCTACAAAATATCTCACCATATTTTCCTGAGGAAGAAGGTTAGCTCAACACGTTCATCCTTTAAGACAATCCATTACTTTATTCATTCATTAATTAAGTATTAAACTAAGGAAAACATTGTTTCAGATATGGCTGCAGGAAGGTTTATGATCACACAAAACCATAAAGTATTTATCAGACTAATAAAACATTAAAGGTAATAATCATGGGACTTCTTATCACAATATACTCATCATATTTAAGTCATAAAAAGGTCTATATCTATCCCATAAACAGATTGAATGTTTGTTTTAGCATAATAAAAACAACAAAGTATTTATAAAAGTATAATCAAAATGTGCCAAGGACTTGGCTCATCACTCCCTTCAACCAAATACTTGCTGGACCCTTCAGGAAGTCTAGCATTCTTTCTTCTGGTGAACTCTCTCAGATCTGCACTCAGTTGCTGTCCACATTCACCATTCTGGAAACTCCAGAAGTGAGCTCACATTGCCTCCAGCCTTTGCCATCTATTATCTTTAGAACTTTTGTTATAAGTGTTGTTATCCCTCTGTATAGCCAATAATGGCCATAGGAGAATAGGCAGCTGCATAACTAAGGGCAACCAATTCTCCTTCTTTGTTCTGGCATTCCTCATGTACCTCTCTGCCCTTCTGGTTGCTGCATACAAGGTATTGGGAGTATGTGGTTCTACTTTCTTTAGTTGGAATGAAAGATGCTCCCATCTGTTCTGAATGTGCAGGGTTGCAACATTAAAATCACTGTTTATAATTTGGGAGTATTGAGAAAATACCTCTTGTCTTAGAGGCTCAATCAGTGGCCTGGCTCTTTCATCTCTGCACAATTTCTTCCAATCAAAGTAAATGCCCATTCCATTACTAGATTCATTTCTTACAGACAATGGCATATTTACTTCATCATGCATATGGCTATCAAATTGTTCTCCTCTGCTTATTTCATTGGTGATCCAAGAGATTAGAGCGCTGATATGAATATCACTGACATAACATAAGGGATTCCATTCCTTATCCTGGGATACAACCAAATTGTGCAGATAAAATTCACACAAGAGGTTCCTGATGTGCAGAGGTGAATCCCTGTATGCTTCATAAAATTCCTCAGAGGTATCTAAAGAAGGATTCTTACCTTTCCAGACTCTGATTAGTTGGAAGTTCAAATACAGCTCCTTGAGATACATTGTGTAGACAGGTGAAGGTGCACGACATTGCATCAGTTGTGGAACCAGTTCTACCAACTAGTTGAGAGTGTCTTTCAAGTTAGCAATCTCCAGATTCTTATTTTGGATCACCCTTTGTAGTCTCTCAATTTCAAGTGTAGAAGCATTCTGTTGTTGCTGAAGTTCTTGAAAACATGCCATTCCTGCAGCAAAGTTTGTGACATAGAGTGGTGGTCTATGATTATAGCATACTACAGGTGTCTCATGTACTTCTTCAAACACATCCGCCTTATCTTGCTCTTCTTCTCACGGAAACACAACCAGCTCCTCCTCCTTTTCATCACATTCCATATCTTCATGTAGCTGCTCTGCAATGGCAACCAAATTATTTAGGCCAACCCCTTCAGGTGTTCTCACAACCTCCTCGGTAACAGGTTCTTCTTCACTCAGTTCAGGACTGGAAGGGTCTGAAGGCGGTGCGATAGGAGTTTTATTAAGTGATTGGTGGGCTACCTGGCTCTGGAGCCTATAGCTCCTTTTTATGGAAGTAGGAACTGTTTTATGCTTTTTGGAAGGTTTTGCTGCAGGAATAGATAAGTTCTCCTTTTTCTTTCTTTTTGTAGGTTTAGGGGTTGCTACAACAGGTGACTTCCCTTTCCTATCCTTGGAAGACGGCTCATGAATTTTGATAGGACCTTGTGCTGACTGCTTGGAAGTTCTTTCAGAAAGAGGAACATCATCCTGTGAATTGGATGATTCCTGAGGAGAGGACATAGCAGCAGAGGTTTGGCCTACAGACTGGGAGGTTCGTTGCTTAAAGGTAAGAGGTTTACCCCTAGGTCCTACATTTTTAATTTTAGGGTTAAATTGGACCGTGAATTCCTCCCAGGTCATTCCTAATGCATCTTGAACAGATTTTTCAACAAGTAATTTAATAAGGCAGTGGTGAGATACAGAGTTAACCCTACCCTTTTTAAATTCAGCAACACTGTTGGATAGCAAATTATAAAGAAAGTCGGGAATATTCATCAACAATCCATGGCGCAAATGAGACAAAAGTTTGAAGTGATGAGAATGCAGGACTAAAAACCTACCTTCACAGGTTATGTCTTTGATGATATACCCTGCCCATGACACCCAGTCCTGCGGCAGACTCATTCTTTGCGCACCTTGCTTATCTACCTGTAGAGGAGGGTCATTTGGCCGATTGAACTCAGCCCTAGCGCTTCTTGCATCTCTTCCTCTGGGAAATGGTTCCCCGACTTGAGGTAATCTCGTAACCTCAACAATTCTATCAATTGATGCATTGACTGTTATGCCTCTAACTTTTGCTTCCCCATCATGAAATGTCCTTGTGAATTCCTCTGCAATGTCTATATTAAAAGTCCCGAGCTTCAGGAAGTAATCGAGCCACCCATATTGCCTGAATAATGGTACATGCAGCACATCCTGCAGCAGGATGCTATGGTCTGTAGGCTCATGCCGAATCAGCTGACCTCCCATTTCTTTATGTAATCAAATGCGTTAAGCAATGCTCCCCTGGCTTTTCCAACTAAACTTCTTGTAACCCAATTAATGAACCCTTATGCAAAACTTCTTGTAACCCAATTAATGAACCCTTCTGCAAAACTTCTTGTAACCCAATTAATGAACCCTTCTACAATTTTACAACACTTTGTCCCTCCCCTCAACCGAAACTTTTGAACCTCTTTTCAAAAGTGACAGAAAAAATAGGGAAAACAACATGATCATACAATCTTTTAGGGAGAGAGTAATCATGGATAAACATAATACATGTAGATTCATTATTGTAGGAAGGAAAGGTTATTTGAGGGTTCTTGACAACAATGGGACAAGCTTATGGTAGTGAGAATAAAGACGTGGTGAAATAATATCATAGAAAAATGTGCTCAATCGTGCGAATGAGCCGAAGGAAATGGCAACCATATAGAAAATTATTCACGTTAATTAATACTAAATTAAATGCAATAAATAAAGTAACTGAAGCAATCTTAAAGTGAAGTGGAGCGTACCTGGAGAGAATCGCCATAATTATTTGATGTGGCCTCCTTCTTCATTGTAATACATGACACAGAGAAACATGGATGATATGGAAAATGACAGGTGGATGATGTGGAAGAGAGAGAGTGAGTACGGATTGTGGATGAAGTGAATGAATGGAATGGGGATCTTATTAGATAACCCCTTTATTATGATTTGGTATGCACGTTTATGCATGGCCCAGGAATTTGAGCCGAGGCTCAATTCCTTTGGTTGCAAGATCGCTGCTATCCTGCTCAATTTTGAACTGTCTCAGAAATGTTTCCTTGTCAATGGGTTTAGAATAGAGCTTGAGGCAATGCCCATTGACTAGCAGCTTGAATCGGACCTCATCAATGGTCCTTAATTGAATAGCACCATTGGTGAATACCTCCTCTATCTCATAGGGACCCAACCATCTGGTTTGTAGTTTTCCTGGACTATCCTTATATCACGAGTCATAAAGCAGAGCCCAATCTCCTACTTTGAATTTCTTTTCCTTGATGTATTTATCGTGCCACCTTATTCTCTGATTTTGTATCATCTCAGTGTGCTGCAAGGAATTCTTGCGAAGCTCATCTAAAGCATTAAGCCACATGAATTTGTCCTTTTGTGCATTTGTTAAATCCATGTCCATCTCTAATGCTGTTCTTAGAGTCTTATGTTTGAATTCTATTGGCATCATAGCTGTTTTACCATACACCATTTCAAAAGGTGTACATCTTGTAACAGTCTTCCATGTAGTACGGTAGGCCCATATAGCTTCTGGTAACCTTGCGGCCCAGTCCTTCCTATGCAAATCTACAGTTTTAGTCAAAATGGCCTCTATGTCCCTATTGGT
This sequence comes from Sequoia sempervirens, assembly GCA_007258455.2. NCBI lineage: Eukaryota > Viridiplantae > Streptophyta > Pinopsida > Cupressales > Cupressaceae > Sequoia > Sequoia sempervirens. The sequence continues at coordinate 83,768 of VDFB02155863.1, forward strand.
GACTTCAACCTGGCCATTGGCTTGGGGATGATAAGGAGTTGATTTCCTGTGCTTTCTATTGTATTCATTTACTAAGGCTGTGATAAGTGTAGAAGTGAATTATGCTCCTTGATTTGTCACTATCTCCCTGGGGACACCAAACCTGGTGAATATTTCCTCATAGAGGAATTCAGCTACTTTATTATCCCTAGCATGTTTCATAGGTTTAGCCTCAACCCATTTTGTCACATAATCTGTGCATACAAGGATATAGGACTTACCATTGGAAGGTGGATCAATTGGTCCCACAAAATCCAATCCCCATTTATCAAAGGGTGTAACAAAAACTTGTGGAAATAGAGGCATCTCATCAGATCGAGTTGGTCTTCCCATCCTTTGGCATTTGCCACATTTCTTGGTATACTTGGCTGCATCTCTATGCAGAGTTGGCCAATAGTAGCCAGTATTTAAAATTTTCATTGATATTCTTTTGGCAGCAAAATGTCCACCACACGGCTCATCATGGCTTGCATGCAGTATATCATGAGTGTCCTCCTCTTGTACACATCTCCTCATAACTTGATCTGGCCCTGTATAAAACATGTAATCTGCAATCCAAGAAAAGTTAAAGCTTTTCTCTACTAATAATCTTTTTTCCTTAGGGGAGAATTGAGGAGGAGTTCTTTCTATGGCCAAATAATTTGCTATATCTACATACCATGGGTGAATAACTTTGATTGCAAATAGGTGCTCATCAGGAAAGGAGTCTTCAATAAGGGCAAAGTCATCTTGCCTTTGAATTCTAGAAAGGAAATCAGCAACCACATTGGCTTTACCTGGCTTGTCCACAATTGTAATGTCAAATTCCTGCATCAGCAATAACCATCTTGCCAGTCTCCCGGATATTGAGCTTTTGTTCATGAGATACCGGATTGCTGCATGATCAGTGTGGAAAAATATCTGATAACCAGTGATGTAATGCCTGAATTTATTGAGGGCATAGATGATTGCCAACATTTATTTTTCTGTAACAGTGTAGTTGAATTCAGCCCCTTGCAGATTTTTGCTTATATAGTAGAGTGCATGTTCTATTGATCCATCCTTCTGCCCTAACACTGCTCCAATGGAATAATCCGATGCATCAGTATGAATATGAAATGGAAGTGACCAATCAGGTCCTTTCAGAACCGGTGCATGTGTAAAGGTGACTTTTAAATCAAGGAATGCTTTTTCACATTCCTCAGTCCAAGAAAAATCTGCATATTTCTTCAACAAACTGTATAAGGGGCCTGTTGTTTGGCTAAAGTCCTTGATGAATCTTTTGTAGTATCCAGCATGGCCAAGAAAGCTCCTTACTTCTTTCTGCTTGGCAGGAAAGGGTAGATTAGAGATGACCTCAATCTTAGTAGGATCAACCTATATTTCTGCAACAGAAATATGGTGACCAAGTACTATTCCCTCCTGCATCATCATAAAGCACTTTTGACTATTCAGCGATAGGTTGTGATCTTCACATCTTTGTAGTACTTTCTCCAAATTGGATTGAGCTTCCTCAAATGTTGTACCATAAGTAGTAAAGTCATCCATATATATTTCCATACAATCATATAAGATGTCTAAGAAGATACTTATGACTTCCCTCTGGAAAGTTGTAGGTGCATTGCAGAGACCAAAAGGCAAAACTGAATAGGCAAACATTCCCCAAGGGCATGTAAAAGTAGTCTTTTCTTTATCCTTAGGAGCAATCTTAATTTGATTGTACCCACTGAAGCCATCTAAGAATGAGAAGTACTTTTTCGCGGCTAAATTATCAAGAACTTGATCAATGAACGGAAGAGGAAAGTAGTCTTTCTTTGTTGCCAAGTTGAGCTCTCTGTAATCTACACATACCCTCCATTTCCCTCCTTTCTTAGGAACAATAACCAATGGGGAAACCCATTGACTATCCGAGATTGGGTAGATAAAGCCAGCTGTTAACATTTTTTGCCATTCTTCTTTAACAATTTCTCTCAAAGTTGGATTGATTCTTCTTTGAGGCTGCCTGACAGGTCTGAACTCACTGTTAATGTATATGCGATGTGTACAGAGTTTTGGGTCTAAACCCTTCATGTCACCATATTCCCAAGCAAAAGCTGACTTATGACTGGTAAGCATTTTGATCATAGATTCTTGTTGCTCACTGGTGAGGTTTTTATTAAAGCTCAAGGTTTTTCCTGCAGCTACCTCAACTTGGGAGGTTAAGTCTACCATAGATACTTCAGACATAAATGGCATGTCTACCTCATGGGGTAGTAAGGTGTGTAAGCAATCAGTTGCTGCAGGATAATGAGCTGATGTAGACGGAAGAAGAATAGTCTGCAAGGAACATGGATTTTTTTCACAATGAAAGTATTCAGTACCATAGTTATTCAGTAGGATATTGGATAGTATATCTTCTTCTTCTTGTTGTGCAATGAAAGGCTCTCTAGTAATCATCATTAAATTGTCCACGGAGTTCACTTCCTCCTCTTCTCCCAAATCTGGCCAAACAACCTCTCCAGACTCAAGTTGGGGCAGGGCTAGAGAATAGAGGGTAAGCTTCTTTGTGCTATATCCATCAGATATTGTCATGTTACCCAACCTACAACCAATGCAAGCATTAGCAGTAGCCAACCAAGGCCTTCCTAGTATGACAGGGTATCCCCCCAATGATGCCTTTGGAGATAAGACCATAAAGTTAGCAGGGTACTCCCAGGAATCCAAAGTGACTACCAGGTCTTCAACTACCCCATCAGGTTTGACAGTCGATCTATCAGCAAGCTGCAATATTGTAGGTGTAGCTCTTAGGTCTGAAAAATTAAGTTTTACAACCAGGTCCTTTGTCATGACATTGATAGCTGCACCAAGATCTACTAAAGCATTCTTAATTTGCAACCCATTAACATTGATCTATACAACATGACTTCCTGGATCTAAATATTTTGGGATGCTAAGCTTCCCTAGCATTAAGTTAGAGAGTTGGCCTATTATATGGACAGTTTGAGGGTCTTTCTTTTTCCTCCCCGGTTTCTTCAAACATGCCTCCTTGATGGCCTTGCCATAGATAGGTACTTCTTTGATTGCTTGGAACAAGGGAATTTTCACACATATATGCTTTAGCTGGTCAAGGATGTCAAAGGTAGGTTTCTCTTTTTTTTTTTTACATTTTCACCTTCCAACCTTCGTGGGAAAGGAGGGGACACTTTATCAGATGGCTTAGGTAATGATGGAATTTGAACTGGCTCATTTGGTTGGGCTTGGTCATTGATATCTTCTTCTTGGTCAGTCTCCTCAGATGGTAATTCTAAGATTATGGGAGAAGATGGTGTGGGCAGCATGGTTCCAGAATGTAAATTAATATTATTCAGGTTAAGAGCATAGGCAGGCTAATGATTAGGATCAGCAAAATAGACTTGCTGTTGCGCTGCGGTTGCTAGTTATTTGGATTAGGTGCTGCCTGAGTAGGTAGTTGGTATGATTTTGGATTTTGACCTTGATTAGCTACAGGAGGTGGCATAATGGATTGTTGTTGCGGTTGCTGCAGGAAACCAGTGGGTGGATTTGACCATTGCTGGCCTCCTCTCCATTGGTTAGGCTGCTGCCAATTCCCTTGCGGAGGCTGCCACTGATTTTGCTGTGGTGATTGCCAATTCCCTTGTGAGGATTGCCAACGGTTTTGCTGGGCATTTGGCCAAGGGTTATTCCACTAAGGTTGGGAGTATGGCCAATAATTTGGAGGGTACTGGTTTTACCATTGACTATTGTATGAACCAAAATTTTGCAAAGGATCCTGAGGCATACCTTGTCTTTGGGCCCATGGCCTATGCTGAGCAACAAAGAACACTTCCTCCTCTCCTTTAATGGTTTTGAACTCAGTAGGGAGATGTTGTGCCTCCAAATTGGCCACTGCTTTGCATCGACAATCTTTCTTTTTTTGTCGGCAGTGGGGGCAATATTCAGCTAACATTGCCTCAGCTTCCTCTTTCTTCCTTCTAGCTTGCATAGTATCCAGTTGAGTAGCTACATCATTGATGATATCCTGCTTGAAGTCAGACAAGAGATTGGTAATCTCCACTTTAGATACTCTAGAGCCACTTCCTTTTATAGAAGAAGGTCTAAACCCCCTTCCCTTCTTTACAGCTACTCTGGAGTAATTGAGAAAGATTTTCTTGATATCATCCCAATCACTTTGGGTGACATCACCTCCTGCCATGAGGTCAAGAGCCTCCATACAAGTATCATTGACTCCCCTTAAGAAGAGAAGTTTTTGAGATTCCTCATTCAGCTCATGATGGGTATTTTTCTGCACGCTAAACAAGAATCTTGACACATAATCCTCCAAGGTTTCATCCTCCTTTTGTGACATTTTGAAGATGTCATCTCCTCTCAGATCATTTCTTCTACAATACTCTTTATATTTACTCAAGAATAGATTCTTCATTTGATCCCAAGTGTTAGCTACATTGCTTCCCAATCCCATGAACCATCTCAAGGCTGCCTCCTTTAGAGTAGAGGGAAACAATTTCAGCTTGTGTTATGAGGTTGTACAGTCATAGCTTCTACAAAGGATTTCAAATTCAAACAAGAAGGTATGAGGGTCCTCAATAATAAGTCCATAGAACTTTGGCAGTAAAGAGGCAGGGATGTTCTTGAGGTTATTATTGCCATGTAGGTCAGGGATTGGAAATGGAAAAATAGGATTTGCCATTCTTGGTTGTATTATTGGATTAGCTCCTGGTTGATGAACTACAAGAGCAAGTGGATTATTTGATTCTGTTCCTTTGGATGGGTTAAAGCTTGGTTCAGAGGAAGAAGATGAAGTAACTAAATCTTGGAAAACATCCTCATATGGGTTGTCTTGGATTAGGTTCGGTTCAATCTCTTCAATACTATGCTTCCGGAAAGGAATCTTCCAAATTGGTCTCTTCTTCGATGCATACAACAAAAGTAAACTAACTATGAAGATGCTAGAATGCAGGATTCTAAACTAAAAGTACTAAGAATGAAATCTTAAATTCTTTTACTAGCATGCCTGTAATAGGTTCTTAGTTTGACACCATCCCCGGCAACGGCGCCAAAAATGTAGTGTTCTTTAATCAGCTCAATAACTAGGAATCATGAATTCCTCTACTTAGGGATTGAACATCACAATTGGCAGTCATGACCTACTAAAGAACCTCATTTAATTATCAACCCAGGGACGTAAACTTGAAATGGGACAGCATAAGATATGCACTAATCACCCTTCCAAACATACATGATTCCTAAAATGCCTTATACTAGAATTTAAGTACTGGAAACAAATTTACTATTTAACTTTACTCAGAAATGAAAAACTCGTAAGATAACCGATTCTGCCTCTAGTGGCTGCAGGAACAGTTGACAGCTTTGTGTTTCCGCCAGCTGTAGGAACAGTCACTTTAACTTCTATGAAGGAAAATGCAGCTATTCTATCTTGCAGAATAAAAGTATGGACAGTTCCCTAAGTGGGCCCCCTTAGGTAGTGCCAAAAGCAGACAACAAATTAGGCAAAAAACTTCATAAGCTTTATTGATTTAGTGCAAACAAGTACATGGCACAATCTCTTGGCTGAATTTCTAAAACTGAAAGTGTATTACAAAAGCGATTTTTTTTCCAGCCCCTTCTCTGAAGGAGAATGGGCTATTTATTGAAAACTGATCCTAACTACTAACCAATCTTCCCTTATAAAATGGGAGGCATTTATTACATTTAACTAACTTAAGTAAAGAGGTGAATGACAATGAAGAACTAAGTCAAATTAGTTGAGTAGTCTTAAAGCGCCATCATCCTAGATTCATGCACGACCAAGACAACTGGCCTAGATTTCAGAACACTCTCCTTGCATGGCGGATGAGTTGAAACTGTCTCCTCATCTTTTGTTGTTGAACCAGTCTTTATGGATTTGGTCTTCAATTCTTCAAGTGGAAATTGAATTCCTTTCCTTCAATCATGGTACCTGCAAAATATCTCGCCATCTTTTCTTGAGGAAGAAGGTTAGCTCAACACATTCATCCTTTAAGACAATCCATTACTTTATTCATTCATTAATTAAGTATTAAACTAAGGCAAACATTGTTTTAGATATGGTTGTAGGAAGATTTGGTAGTGGAGCCTGCAGGAAGGTTTATGATCACACAAAACCATAAAGTATTTATCAGACTAATAAAACATTAAAGGTAATAATCATGGGACTTCTTATCACAATATACTCATCATATTTAAGTCATAAAAAGGTTTATATCTATCCCATAAACAAACTGAATGTTTGTTTTAGCATAATAAAAATAGCAAAGTATTTATAAAAGTATGATCAAAATGTGCCAAAGACTTGGCTCATCAACAACAAAGAGATCTCTAACAATCAAATTACTGAGAATTTCTAGAATGCAGGAGAGTAACAGAATATAATAGAACTAGAATAAAGCAAAGTAAATGATAGAACTAGAGAGGATAGAGAAATAAATCTTCTCACAACAACCCAAGTAATGAATCCTCCAACACATGAATATCTTCAATACCTATGATGAACCTAGTTTATGGTCTAATTTTGGGTAGAATTTATGATTTGTTTGCTAAAGTTATCATGGACCTTGATGTTAAATGTTGATATTTTTATGATATTTCCTCAGAATTATAGACATTGGGCCTAATCTTATTTTTGAAAATCTTTAATGACATTGGCATGTTATATGGACTATCTTTATTAATTATTCATATGGTTAATGAATGTTCTTTAAGGTAGTTATAGATATGCAATTATTGTGCATGCTAACATTGCCATGCAAATATAATTTGAAGATACTAAATTGAGAGACACCGCTAGCTAGGCATGCACCATAACATCCAATAAGGGAATCATTCAAAGTTCAAAGGAGGTCAATGATAGGATATTCCCCATGAAAATAAAACTTAACCCCCTTGTATTGGACTTTAATGTTGTTGAGCAAATATTGGCGTTACTGTTGTGCTAAATCTGCGGACACGTCTGACCAGATTCCATACGTGCATAACTGCCTCTCCATTTTCTTTGCTTTCCCTAAATTGGCATCCTCCCAGTTCGTGGGGTTGACCGCCTTGCTTAGTTGGTAGTATAAATAAGGATCAGATGCTCCTTTTCAAGAGGTTGTGCGATCTAATATTATACTTGCATTCTTAGTTTTCAGTGATACAATTACATTGCTCTATGGTACTCAAGTTTCCTGATGAATAAAATGAAGTTCTAAGTTTGAGAATCTAAGATTTTCGTTAGTAGTAGAGGATATTCATCCAAAGGGGACCACTTGGTGAGAAATCCATCCTTTATCTTAGCTTATCCTAGTTATTACTTTCTATTCAATAATTAGTTAAGAATTCGGCGCTGATTGTTCCTGCAGCCACTAGAATTCCATTTTGTGACTGTTCCTGCAGCCAAAGCAGACATAATAGTTTTATGTTTGTTGTCCATATTTTCATTTATGTCATGCATTTCAATCTTAGTATAGTTGTTGGTTGATGTTTAGCATTTATGTTATTCATTTCCAAGCAATTTATTTTCAACATTGCATCTTTCTTAGCTGTAGAATGAAAATGGCTACTTTGAGTTCCTAGTGTGCATACTGTCCTAACCCATTTCAAGTTCACGTCCCTAGGTTGACAAGTTAAATGCACCTTCATAATGATTGAAATAACTATTCAGGTTAGATGTCCAATCTTTGAATCACGGCCGTAAGGGCATAATTGTTAAATCATTGTAGGAGGCCAACATTTTTGGCGCCGTTGTCGGGGATGGTGTCAAACTAGGGAGTTCTTTGGAGTCATTAGTAGTTTTTCTTGTTGTAGTGTTTCTGAAAGTTGTTCTTAGTATACCCCCCTTATTCCTTACCAATTCTTTGTGTGAGCTGGCTGATAGTGAGTTAATACCGCATGCATAGAGGAAAGAGAAGGGATGCTTACGGAAGATTCCTTCCTAACAATCCTAATCCATTCTAGCTAGTTGACTATCAGAACCTGCCAAGATAAGAAGAAGAAAAAGAAGAAGAAGAAGATCCACACCCCTTTGTTGATGCATTTCCTGATTTGACTAGTTATGAAGTTTCCTCTAAAGACCAAAATTAGCTTGAGAATCCCTTTGCTTTGGAACTACATCAAGCAGGCATGGGTGATGCAAATAGGAACAAACCTAACCAACTAGATTTTACTTTCCCCATTGCCCATCAAAATGAAGTTGACAACATAAAAAATATCCCTGCTTCAGCACTCCCCAAGTTTTATGGACTTGTCATAGAAGATCCTAATACCTTATTGTTTGAGTTTGACATACTTTGAAGGAGTTATGACTATACAACTGATGCCCGTAGGCTTAAGCTATTTCCTACCACTTTGAAAGAAGCTACATTAAGATGGTTCATGAGCCTAGGCAGAGATACTATGGAAACTTGGGAGGACATGAAGACAAAATTCCTTGAGAAATACAAGGAGTATTGCAAGGGCAGTGACATGAGAGGAGGTGACATTTTTTGGATGTAGCAAAAGGAAGATGAGAGCCTAGAGGATTGTATTGCAAGGTTTTTGTTTTGCCTACAAAAATCTCCACACCATACACTTAATGAAGACTCGCAAAAGTTTTTTTTCCTGAGAGAAATCAATGACAACTGCACTGATGCCTTGGACCTGATGGGAGGAGGAGATATCTCCCAAGTTCCCTAGGAGGATATTAAGAAAATATACCAGAACTTCTCTAGGGAAACTTCAAAGAAAGGGAGAGCTTACCAATATTTCATGGGCAAGTCATCTACTAGTGGAGTCTCAAGAATGGAGATTACTCATTTGCTAGCAGACTTCAAGCAAGACATTATAAACAATCTAGCTACTCAGCTGGATACACTTCAAGCCAAGAAGAAACAAGAAGAGGCAGAGGCAATGTTGGCAAAGTATTGCCCCCATTGCAGACAAAAGAAGAAGGATTACAGATGCAAGATGGTAGCTAGTATTGAAGGCAAACAGATTGCACCCGAGTTCAAGCCAATTTAGATTGAAGAAGATCAAGGATACTATGTTGCACAAAGGAGGCCTTGGGCTCCAAGACAAGGTATGCCACTAGATCCACTCTCTTATGTTGGGCCATATTTCAATTCCTATTCATCTAGTAACCAATGGAAGCCACCATATCCATCCAGCTATGGAAGATATCCACCATAGCCTCAGGGTAAACCTCCAAATGCTTGGCCCAAACCTCAAAACTCTCCACCCTAGTGGCAGCAACCTCAGGGGAATTGGTAGCAATTTCAAGGGCATTAGCAACCACCTCCAAGAAATTGGCAACAAACAGATCAATGGAGGGGAGGACAACAATGGCCTACCCTGACAACCAGTTACATGCAACCACCTTCTCAGCCCCAACAACCTGCTATAATGCCTTCACCTACTAATTCAAGCTCAAATGAACCTAAACCTACTCAACTACCAGCTCAGCCCACACACAATCCAAATAACAAACCACAGTAGCAGCCTATGTACTTTGTTGATTCAAACCAATTCCCTACATATGTTGTGAGTGTAAGTGACATCCACTTGCATTCAAGAACTACTTTACCAGCCCCTTCCAAGCCCATTATCACTAAGCTTCTTGTGGAAGAGGAAGATGAACCTCTAAATTATCTCATTCAGCCAAGTGCACCTAAAAATCCTAAACCAGTCCAAGTCAAGCAGACTGAACAAGAACCACCATTTCCTCAGAGATTGGAAGTTGCCAAGAAGAAGGAAGAAAAGGAGGACACAACCTTTAACATCTTGGATCAACTGAAGCATATATGTGTCCAGATACCCCTATTTCAGGCCATAAAGGATGTCCCAATTTATGGCAAAGCAATCAAAGAAGCATGCCTCAAGAAGTCAGGCAAGAAGAAGAAATACCCCACTACGGTTCATGTG